>VZRX01015115.1:233977-369148 GCA_013398075.1 Notiomystis cincta
AAAAAAAAAACAAAAAAAAACAAAAAAAAACAGAAACAAAATCAACAGACAAGTGGGATTAAAGAGGTGTAAACATCTGAATTCAGCCTCCCACTACCTCATATTTTAAAAGCAACTTCACAGAACTATGATGTCATTTTCTTAGCCCACACAATTTGAACCATTTTCAGTCCCCTGGATTTTGATTATAGAATGGTTCTGTCTTCAGCTGCATCTTCTGGATTTTTTTTTTCTGAAAGGAATTGTGATTGAAAGGGTATCCACCCTCTTCCCGTATCCCTTCAGGGGATCTGACATCCCTTATTTTGGATGCTAAAATGATTACAGAAGATGAGAAAAGCCAAGGAGAGAAACTGCCATTTGGAGAAACTGCTTCCAGGAACTCTATATGCTTGTATTTGGACCAGGCCATGATGCAAAGCACAGTCCTATGCTCTTAAAAGTTTGGATGCTTTACAAAATACTACTGTTCCCATAGAAATCAAAGGTTTCCTATAACCTGTAAAAGCAAGAAATGAAAATAGCTTCCTTGGAACATTATTGCATGAGCTAAAATGTTGCAGATTTTTTTTTATGCTCAGAGAAAATATGAAACTGGCAAACCAAATCTGAAGTTAGTTCATCACAAAATCCACCTGAGAGACCTTAAAGATTTGGGAAATTGAGGAGTGAATGTGTGGGTTTTTTTCTTTTGCGGTTGTTATGAAAACTCAACATGGAAGATACTGGAGATTGCTTTGGGTTTTTTTCTAATAGCAGAAAAGAGGAATTTTCTGCTGCTACTTTACCCAACATAATCATTCACTATAGCTTGCAAATCTTTTACAGTCTAGGACCAGATTCCATCTGTTTCAGTAAGAAATGAGTTTTTAATATTGGGCCATTGCAGATTTCAAGTTTATCAAGTTTGTCTCATAACCTTTAAGAAAAAAACTTCAGAGACATGACCAAATTTGAGAGAAACATTGTTTTTCCAGACATGGGATTGAAACTCAATATGCTCTACCTGGAAAAACAGGATCAACTGAGAGAAATAGCATTCCACTGAAACCACAGAGAAATGATGAGGCTGTATTTCATACCTCAGCATACATGTAAGGTTACAGCTCATCCAGTGGATCCAAGAGCACTGAGTTCTTGCCCACATCACGCCAAAACTCAGGGTCTGCAGCCCACCTGCCCCTCCCAGTTAGTGAGAGAGGAGTGCTCTCCATGGGATAGCCTTGCTCA
Source organism: Notiomystis cincta (assembly GCA_013398075.1). Lineage (NCBI taxonomy): Eukaryota > Metazoa > Chordata > Aves > Passeriformes > Notiomystidae > Notiomystis > Notiomystis cincta. The sequence continues at coordinate 235,208 of VZRX01015115.1, forward strand.
CCAGCCAGGTGAAGGGGACCCAGGTCTGCACAGCTGGAATACTTACAGCTGGGGCCCAGTACAAATGCTAAGCTGAGAGACTTTTTAGGATAGGTCTCAAATAACTCAAGGAATGTATTCCAGAAAAAGAGTTTGCCATTCATTATTTTCCCCCAGAGTTATTATGCCTTGAAAACAAAATATATATGGCTTTCACACTTTCTGGTTAGAACTGCTGTCGTTTCCAGTGACAACACTGTAATTCATGTTGTACTTTTAACTGTTACTTGAATCCCAAGAGCATTTTTTTCCTGGGCAAAATATGAAACATTGCTCTTGTTACAAGAGAGTGAGCAGAGGAGCTGAAAAATGAAGGCCTTCACAGCTTGAGGAAGAGGCCACGAAGAGGCTGCTTTTCTGCCATCTTAGCATCCACACCAGGGGCAAAGAATTAGTAATAGTGGTAACCCAGATTAAAGCCTTAAAACCTCTTTGGCAATCTGTGTGGCACACAGAGAAAAAGTTGCTGTTACCTGGTGGTTCTCTAAGCAAGAGAACACTGGGTTTCAGTCTCTTGTGCACACACCCCCCTCTCCGAAAGCACTACCACCACCAGCTCTCAGCAGGCAGAGTCAGTGCAAAGGCCAAGTAAGAGTCTCAAGAAATGCTCCTGTACTTCAAACTAATTTCTCCAGAATAAGAAAAGGAATTTTGCATGCCTAAGAGATGCCTCTAATGGTTTTGTTACCCATATAGTGGCAAGCCATAGGGAATGGGGACATGCATGCTTCTGCACCGTTCATTTGTATGTCTTCCTTCCACACAAAGTGAAAGGAGACTTTCCAAAGCATATTTTTTTTAATTTGTTTATCTTTGTAAAAAGTAAACTGGGATTAACATGAATTTTTTGCTAGATGGGATTCTTTCTGGCCTAGTTTAAACCTTTGATTTACTTTTAAACACAAGTTAATATCTTGACACCAAGTAAGGCCATGTCAAAATTTCTTCTGTTCAAAATATTATTTAGTCAATCTATTGTGATAAATTTAAATCATAACAACCTCAGAAGGACATTGAATATGACCTTGTAATGGTAGGTCATTAAGTAATTATTTTCTGAAAATAAATCACACTGGCAGCTGTTAAATTTACTCCAGCCTTTTTAAAAACATGGTGGTTACAATTTAAATTGGTGAAGCATTATGTTAACCCAGGATGAACATGAACTGAGTGTTTCTAGCACACCCTGGTAAGATTGCACTGGCTGAGACCCTATCACAGATCACCTGCATACTTCTGATTTCTAAAGAAGTCACCCTCATAGAAGAAACCACTCAATGCAATGCTCCTACAAATGCATATACAGCTCTTCTGACTGAAGAAAATGATGTTCTTCTACCAGCAGCTGTTAAGCACATAAGTCACAGAGGCAAAGAATTTCTTCTAGATCAGAAAGTCTAATGGTGAACACTTATTAAAGAAATTTGTTGATTACATACAAAACATATCACTGACAGATCTCCAGAGCAGTATTTTCATAAGGTCTAAGATTCTCTGTCTCGTATGTGCCACTCTTAGAGGAATTTTCTTCAAAATACACTGCAAAATTCTGCAAGCAGTATTTGGGACTTACAGAATTCCCTTGGTAAACCAGAGAACAAAACAGGGTGCTGCAAAAATTGAAAAAAAATATATATTTATTGTTATAAATGTATTTCCTAAGAATCACATTCTCAAATACACAGGGTTCTTCTGTCAATTTTGCTGTAAGTCACCAAACCACTTATACCTACATCTTATTTTTCTGTGTAACACTGACTGCAACACAAGTTCAGGAGCTTTACAGATTAATGCCTGATTTTAGCATTTACCTGTGTGCCAAGTTGGGAATTTTTACAAACAGCTAACATCTTTTGTGAAACTCATTATTTTTTGATAGTTTGGGGGGAAAAATAATTATTTCATTAACACTTGAATTCCTTTCCCTTTTACAGTACCCAAAGGTATTTTTCACTATGTTCTTCAGGATCTTAACATTTTTTCTGATGTATCTGTTTACTACATGTATATTGAATTACTCCCTGAACAATAAATCAACCACTGTCTTGGATACAAAATTATTTTCCTCACACTAGATCTGCAATATACAACTCTTTTTAGACAATCCCAAGAGTAACAGCTGGCTGACAATTTAAGCAAATCCAAAACATTAACCAGTGAATGCAATCCAGACTGAGATACCAGGGAAGAGGGATGCTTATGAACAACTGAAAAATGTCCGTGGCACAACATCACTTCTACAATTTTACCAAATGATAAAAAGTCAAATTTCTTTCCTTGGCTGCAGTAGGGCAAGTGTTGATTCCAGCACCACATGCATATTACAAGCCTTCATGTACACAAAATGCTTACTTTACTGAATGCAGAGCAGTTATGAAACACATTTGGCCACTGGGAAGAATTCTATAAATCCTACAAAACCAAGCAATGTACCACTCTCCAGCTAACTCCTGTGGATGGCTTGCATGCTTTTGTAAACCTCACCATGGGATTAGGACATTTATCAAGGCTATGATTTCTTTCCTGCAATGTTGTATCTATTGTATACCAGGAGTTCTGCAGGTGCATGATTTATCCATCCTGTCATTAGCTACAATACCCTGCAAACAGTTTTTATTTTCTGCTGGAGAAACAAATACTCCTCCCATAAATTGTTTTACTGCTGATTGGTGAACAGGCTCCTGCTCCCTTGACGATAAAACAGCTTGCTTTCTCTGACCATGGAGTTATAATTTCCAGCACAACAATCTGAAGCTCAGCACCGTTTCTTATGGGATTAAGTAATACAGGGAAAATTATAGCTCACTTTTCAATATCACGCCTGAACTCTCATTATCTGTTAAGCACCAACACGTTTGATCACTTGAGGGACATTACAGACAACACAGCCCTAAAGATCCAACCAAGGCAACACAGGAGGATGAAGCAAAAGGCAGAAAAATAGAACAGACAAAATCATCTTTTTAAATTAAAATGAAAAGCTAATATGAATTTTGCGACTTGAATCAGGAATTGCCAAAGGTTTCTCTTGGGCTGAAAATGCTCAATGAACATTTTAAAAAGCAAGGAGCAAAGTGGATAGCCAGGAAATCCAGAAATGAAAAGCTATTTCTTACTCAGTGAAATCGTACTCAGACAGGCCTTTCACTCAAATTAATTATTCATAGAACCACATATATTGTATACGACACATTTGAATGTGAAAAGGCTAACATCCTCTGTCTTTTCCAGTGCTCAGCTGATCCATTAGAAATGTAATAGTCAGTCTAACAATTCCATGACTTCAGTAGGAAAAAATAAAAGAGAAAGCAGAATGAACTACAAAGACAAAAAGAAAATAAGAAGACATTTTCAAGACCAGCTCTCAGGGTACTCCAAATCAATTTCAACTGCCTCAGATATCTGTTGAGTATCAAATACAGAACAGAGGAACATGCACACAGGGTTACAGAGTTGTCTAGAAAAGCTGTTTTTCCTTCCTTTACGCTTTGGGCACTCATGCTGGAGAAGAGAGAGATGATTAACTTGACTACAGGCTATATGAATTCAGTGTAGTGAGGACTGGTTTTCCAGGATACGTCAATACACGGTTATAGATGTCATTAAAAACTAAGTAAATCTCAACAAAAAAATAACATTAAAATTCCCAAAATTAATGACAATAGAAATACCTAAGAGATAGTATGCTAAGGCACCAGAGCTTGTGAGATTTGCTTAGTTGTGATTTTATTCCCCGGAGGGAAAAAATTTTTAAAAAGCAATGATAGGCTATTAAAATCCAAATAATTCTGCAGCATTCGAAACAATGGGATTACTCACAACCTCCAAGTAAACCATGAGTATAAGCAAACAGATCCCTGACAAAGATCTGTCAAAACAACTTCTTGAGTTAAACACAATTCTCTCTTGCATCACTGTCTACTGTACATGAAGATAATATGAGTCGAATGTTTCTAAATATATTAAAACACTTTTACTCTCAAGCATCAATGAGAATGCAAACGAGTGACCTCCCCATAATTGTACTTTAAACCACTCCTTTTATTCTTACCAGCTAAAGACCATGAGTTTCATGGGCTGACTTGCACTTTGGCCAAGCCACAAGTGTTTCAGATTGGCATTTTATACTCTGTAAATTGATAAACCAAAATAACAGCAATAAAACGTCAATTACTTACATTTTAGAAAGGTTACTGCAGTAAGAAAAACTCGAGCAGGTCTGAAAATAGCTTCAGTTTTCATGAAATTACACTACTGAGAAAAAATAAGCCCAACACACTACACATTGAGGGGCTCTAAGTGGAAAGCAGAGATCTTTTGAATCCTGTTGGAGGGTGCTCAAATAAGAGAAGTCATTGAGCCTCGAGAGAGGAAATCCAGCTGAAGCTCCTCAGAGCCTGGCATGTGGAGCTGTACTTCTTCACTTAGGAAACACTGACAGCTAGGGGAATAACTCAGTGCAACTCAGCCTAAGGGATTTTTATTTTCCCTAGTGCCCAATGGGATGAAGAAGATTCAGATTCTTCCTATTGAGCTTCAACATCATAAACTTGACAGGCAAATGGGGGGAATGGAAACCTCTGCTTTTGTGTTTCTCCCCGGTGTAACCAGAGCCCCCTTTCATATCCCCAAATGTTTGTTAAAATGTTGAAATCTGGATTTTAAAATGTAAGTACAGCAGCCATGTCCAGGCTGCAAGACTCAGATGAGAAATGAAGAACAGAGACTCAGAAGAGAAAAGATGACCAGAAACCACAGCAGAAGGCTCTGAGGATAAACAGATACTACCCTGTCCCATTGTTCCCAGCTGGTTTAAAACCTCTGCTTCTCAAGTCAAAGTCTTTCTAGAGCTAATGATTGTATTTCCAAAGTCTGAGGATGGGTAGAATTTCCTACCACTCTGTAAGGACACTGGTCTAAAATGCTAGAGAGTTAACAGAAAATTAATACCCTAGAAATTCCTTTAAAAGGCATATTTTGAATCTCATGTTTCTAAGTCAGTATATGGTCTCTGCACCTCTGTGCTTAGAATATACATTTCCCATATAGTATAGAATATAATTTTCCCATATAGTATATTCAGTCATATCTTTTGTTTCCTGACATGCATGAGTGTCATAACCTTATAGGAGAAACCGGAAAAAACAGTAATAATAACAAGATTTGTACAGAAGCTCACAACATTAGTTACCCTATTCTACCTGAATAGTTCAGAATTACTCGTGGGAATACTTTGGAATATTGCAAAAGAGATATTTCTGGAGGCACATTATTTTTTCAGTTTAAAATATATTTAAAAAATTCCAATCACCTATAAGTAGCTTCATGATTATTTAAGTGCAACTTTCAGCATCTAGTGAACTGTTACATAGATACTAAGAGAGTTAGTGGGTATAGATGTAAAAGAAAGGAATCTCATCTACTACACTTAGAATAAAAAGATGGATTTTCACCTAAAGAGGAAAAACTATTATTTGGAAGATCAAAAATCACCATTACCTCTGAATCAGGAAACTCAAGCATTGCACATCTCTTTCCTGGTCTCTGTAACAGAGACTTTACTGCTTCCTCTTTTACACCCTTTGTGAGAATGTGTCACACCTTTTGTCCATTCAAATTCAACAGCAATGTCCCAAATCAGTCACCAATCACCTAACCACTGAATCAAGTTTTTGGTCAATTTTCAGGTAGATAATGAGAATGAGAGCTTGTATGATTGGGAACAAACACAACAAAGGACACAGAAAGACCTCCAGTAAGTCACATACATACATGTAAGTATAATTAAGTGGAATAAAGAACAACACAGGCAGAACAACACAGGCAGAACAACACAGGCAGAACAACCCAGCGGATGTTTCCAATTTTGTTTAAATCTAATGGCAGACTAAGTTTTTAAGGAAGGTAAAAGTAAGACCATGAATTAGGTGGGTTTAAGAAAGCTAAAGACATACAAAAGCAAAGATGAGGAAAGTAAATCTGAGGAGCTGAACCACAATAATTAAGTTTTGTTTCATCTCATTCATCTATGTATATCTACACCTATGTCTATATTACATAAGGGGGAAATGTTGAGATTAAAAACATATACATATTTTAAAAGAAATATCTAGAAACACTTATTTAGGAGGAAAGGGTAATTTTCATTTTTTTAACTGTTGCTAAGATTTTATGTAATGTGAATGCAGAAAGACACAGAAAAAAAGAAAACATTACAGTCTACAGCTTAAATATTGAAGAAAATCCAAATATATTTCTGTCCCTATCTCATGTAATTTGAGAAATATCTGCTGTAGACTGTCATTATACACAAATTGTTTGCAGATACTGCTGCACAATGGAATAGTCAGACTTAAACTGTTGGAATATTTGATGGCATTGTAAACCTGTTAACAAAATAAAAAGTATTAAAGGGATGCTGAACAGATGCTACTGACACCATGATTTGAGGTTGCCAACCTTTTTTACAGCTCTTTTTTACTTAGGCCATGATAAAGAAAAATGCATATTTTCCACACAGACTTTCCCAATAGGAATTGTTAACTTAGACAGATCAAATTGATAGAATGCATATAGAGTTTTTTTACCACTGCCCAAAATTCTGATTTGAGTCAAAAACATTGTAATTCATCACAAACTCTCTAGAGAAAATATTTATTAATGCAAAACAATTTAATTAGTTTATTTAAAAAACATTTTTAGTTAAAAAATTATTTTTTAAGAAGCAGAAAATTTTAATCTAAAAATAAATACTTTCTTGTATCCTCAAATTCAAGAAAAAATATGCAGGAATAAAGGTGCTATAAAAACAATAGAATTCAGATATGGTAATACAAAGTTTGAGAAATTATTTGATTTCATGGATCACATCTAGCTGATCAAAGAATAGCAAACTTATTAGATGAAACAGAAGATACAGTGTTTATCTGTCTCTTTAACATCAGAGTCATACAGTTTGACAAGATTGTGATAACCATTCATTTGCAAAAATTTGTTAACTTTATGAAGTGTCATTCAGGCCCTGGATGCCAGTTTTGTTCTGGATTCCAAGGTCTCAGCACACCCAGAACTGGAATAAGCATATGCACAGCTGTAGAAGAAGTCTACAGGAGCTCAGAGGATTCGTTACAGTACCAGAATCATAGAAAAGATTTTCATTTGAAAGACTTAAATATCTAATGGAATTGATCCTGTGCTGAAGATAACAACTTTATTTCTTCACAAGAACAAAAAGATGGAGGCTTAGATAGGAAAGGGGAGACTTTGTTGTTTATTTTAAAAGGATATAAATCTTCATGATGCAGGCTATACAAGAAGGCTAGAAAGATTAATACTCTCTGAGCAGGATATTCTACTCTTATTATGCACAGTATATCTTGCACCTTGTTCTGAGGCATTTAGCAATGGCTCATGGAACAAGAGGTGTTTAATGGTCTGATACGGCCTTGCTGCATCGATCACTGTGATACAGCAATCAAAACCAGAGGGTGCATATGGCCCCATTTGATCTTTACAAGAGAATTCCTCTATGCTAATCTCTAAAACATAGCATCAGATTATGCATTTCCCTCCCTTGTGCTTTTCCTTGCTTAAAAATAAATAAATCAATCGATACCGCTATGATGCAAAATTTCTGAACTTAAGGGAAGTCAATAGTGTGTGTAGGTGCTTGGCAGAATGTTACCTCTGTGGTAACAGGGTTGCAAATTGCAAGGAGCCCTATTGACCTTCTTCTTTTAATAAACTCATTTTTGGAAAAAACACACACATTCATTACGTCTCTTACTTCCTGGAGGAAATATTGGTGCAGCTGAAGTCTGGAAACAGAAGACTGAACAAGAACAAATGACTGAAATATTTCACTGTGTTGCTTCTTCCTTCAGTATTCTTTCTAATTCTATTTACTTTCTATTAGGACTAATTTTTTCAAAAGGTGAGTTATCCACTTTTTTTTAAAAAGCCACATTTTTGCACGAAAAAAGATGACAGAACAGAAAAAAATGGTTGTGTAATCTGTACTTAAACACTTACATTTGATTTTAGAAGTTCAAGAATTTGCAGACAAAGTAAGTAAGCAACTAGCATCTAGACTTTCAATTATCACCAGCTTCAGACTATTCCTTAAAATGCTGGGTATCCATCTTACTGTCCTCATCACTCTTCCATTTCTCCCTTATTTCCACACCCTTCTTGTGAATCTTTTTTTACTTCTCTCTATTTAGATATTGCTGGTAGTTTACAATTAGGTCAATATATGAAGAATCCTCACCTAATAATTTTAACCCTCATAATCTGCAGGAAATCTCTCAGGAAACAAACAACAATTTAAAGTACAAGATTAAATGGGCAATAAAAGAGTTTGAGGTTTATAATGGCCAACAAAGCTTCAGTAACCAAATGCTGGACATGAAAAAATCTACTATTATTAATTGCTTCTGATAAGAAGCACAGGCATCTCCCTGATTTTAAGAGTTGATATAAACTTTACTGGTTTTTACTTACTTTTTTTTAACTCTTCAGGGTTCACTGAGTTATGCTAAGATTGATATCTGTGAATTTATAACATTTTTAAGAGAGTTAGTGGACTTTTTTTTTTAATACTAAAACTTGAATGTATAGGTTGAAGAGTAGTTTCTCTAAGGTAGACTTCGCATTTCAATAATAACAAATTGTTGTTATTGATATTAAACATTATTAAAAAATAAAGCAAAACAGTCATAAGTATGTCCCAGTTGGACTGATCATGGATGTTAGCTGGAAAACAAGATTTTATGCTAAAGTCCCAAACTGAGCAGCAGCAACATAAAAAGAGTTTCAAAGAGAACTTTTCAAAGAGAAAAATACTTACATTCAAACATGTTCTTGTAAGCACCCTCTATTAGCATCTTATATGAGTTTAGTGTTTTCTAAGTAAAAGAGCTCTTATGGCAATTTGGCAAATGGAAACCCCCAGGGGTAGCCCTCTTTCCATTTAGTAATTGACAACATTCCCTATGCACAATCCAGGTTTTTCCCTCTTACCAGTACAACTCAAAGTCTACAAAGAGCAACATGTGTTTGTTTTCACGTATCCACGAAGGAAAAAGGTGATAATCTGGAAAAAAATCTGCAGACCACTAAACATAGGTGAAATTTTGAAAATGGCAGAGAACCAGCTGGGAGCACTTCCACACAGACTTGGTTATGCAAAGAGAGAAACACTACACTTGCTTAATGATATCTACAAATAAGATTAGGTAATACTGAGAGCTCTACAATCACGGGACACTCCACCTAATATTAACTATTCACTGGATAAAAAACACTATAGGTCACTGTGAAAAAGAGTATGTTTCTTCTATTGAATATTCCCTAAAGGTCAGAAAAGGGCTGTGTCATTCTGAGTGCTTTATCAACAAAACACAAGTTGCTTCCTTTTAATTTTGCCCCAGACTGGGGAGAAACAGGAGGACGTGATTAGAAGACCTACTTTTTTACTTTTTCTTCTGAAGGGGCACAATGAAACACCAGTCTGACACCAGCAGATGCTAAATCAGTGTTTTTCCTACTGTATCTAAAAGAGAAGGTTGTTGCTGGAGAACACAGTCCAGCTGCTAAATTAATATTCACACTGTATTTCCACATTTCTACCCCAGAATGAGAAAGGTTAGATCATGTGGAGACAGATCTGGGAAGTGGGGAGAGCCAACCCCTGAAAGAACAGTTAGGAGAGCTATAGCCATGTTGTGTAGTTCAGAAAGTGGAAAGATCACACAATGAAGCACTTTGACTTCTTGCCAGGTATAGCCTGTGAAATGAATTTCAAAATAAAGTTTTAGATTACAGACGGCTTTTCCAGGCCATTGCTGGCACGAGCACAACTGTGGAAGAACTGTGACACCAGCAATTAGGGATAGAAGAGCCCGAGATATTAAGGGAAACTTGTCAAGCAGAACTTAAAATATCTAAATATTTCTCCTAAATATTCGCCAAAAGAAGAAATAAAAATTGCTTTGGCTCTGCTTGCCTGTAAGTTTGCACCTTCTGGATTTATTTTTTTTTAAATACTCACAGATACTAGTTCAGAACTTCTATAAACATAATACTAATTCACGTCTAAAAGCATCAGGAACAGGGAGGCTAAAGATAGAATTCTTCTAAAATATAGCATGTGGTGTGCCAGCCACACAGTCCTACGAATTTTATGTTTGTCCTATCTGTCCAAGTAAAACACACTGTGAGCATCTAAGCAAAGCTCCTTGAATTCCTCTCTTAATGTTTGCAAGGAATACAGCTAAAGGAATATTTGCCAAAACAATTATGTTGAAGGAAAGAAAGCATACACATGTAATGAGTGACAAAAGAGGCAAAGTACTCAAGTCTCATCTCGAATGACCCTTATTACTAACCATTCATGGAAAAAAAATCCAAACCAGTAATTAACATTTTAAAACCTCATGTAATGTCGGCACAAATGCTAGAAGTGCCATCAGAAATGACCACTGCAATGAAAAGAGTTGTATAATTTTTTCCAGAAAACCCTGAATATTATAAAGAAAAGATGTATTGAATAAATTATTTCCTGGTACTTAATAGAAAATTATTGTTTTTTCCTAAAAGGGGATCATTTGCCAGCTAACGAGCCTTTTATAAAGTAGGGCAGAAACAGTTCTATAGTCTCCAACACTCAACATCAGGGAAAAAAATTATTTGGTACCCTTTAACTCCCAACAGAAGATGGAGAAGGTATGAAATGTAAATGCAGACAACTGGGCTGGCTCCTGCTTCCACAGGGTGAATGAAAAATTGTCATTAGCACCATTTTGGGAAGGATTTATTTATAAAAATATCATCCTAATGTGCAGTACCCCTCTAATTGCTCCACCAAGCTGCTTGTCACTGTCCCCAGCTCCTTAGTCAGGTCTTCTAGGATAAAGAAGTGGAAGAAAAGATGTCCAAACAATGTTCCAGCCAACAGGAGGTTAAAATCACGTAGTTGCAGTTGGCTACAGGAACTATTGCAGCTCTCAGCAAATCTCACAGCACACAGACTTTGCCTTTTACTTCTCCTGCTGGGTCTAGCTAAGGATTGAGCCCCATAGCTGAATTTTGAGTATCCTTAAAGTTTGTGGATCACAAATTGTGACAGATGTCCCTGCTGTGCAGGGAGTTTTGTTTAAAGGTCCATCTGCCTGCAGACTGAAATCTGGGATTCTTTGTTCACATCCTGCAAAACCAGATCTTTCAGGCCACTCACCATAAAAACACAGAGATTTTTCTGAGGGGCATGAATGATCAATACGTTGCATATGTTTGTTCCTCTAAAAAGAATAGCTTGAGACCCTCTCAGGGTTTGGCAGGACACAGTCTTATTCATGTTAACTGTTGCCTCCACGGAATTGGCTGCCTGCTGCAAGAAGGAAATGGATATATGCACCTATGGCTTTTTTCTTTAAATCCCACGTAAGACTTGAGTGCTCCTACACATCTGGGGATGTGGCAAGGGAAGGAGTCACCTCAGCATGGCTACGTGGACAATTTGGGCCAGGCAGTGGAACACAGGGTCCAGAATTTGGTCATTTAGAAGAGAACAGCAAAGGGATTACAGGACTGATATATTTAGCAAAAAGATATACATGTTTCCAAAATCTGAGCAAAAGATAGTAATGATGAAATGATAGATGAAATCAGAATAGAAGAGAAGCGAGAGACTATGAAGGAATGAAAATCAGGATATGGGAAGAGAAAATAGCAGAAAGGGTACAAATGAAAAGAGAAAGAAAAAGTATTTACTATGCAATTAGATTTCATGCAGAGAAGCACTCAATTCTTTCCTCTGTCCAGCTTACAATACCACTTTTCAGAAGAAATTCTCCACACTCCCCTTGGCACATGAAGGGGGAGGGCTGGTAGGGGGAAGGGCTTCTTCATGCTCATCAGACTCCACTGCTCTTTTCCAGGTTCCTCCCATTAAATCAGTACATTTCGGGGTTTGGATGAGAAACTTGCAGGAGTAAATGAGATATTTGCATTTGAGCAGAGCCAACCCCAACCTAGGGGTTTTCTTAGCAGGCACTCACCATACTCCTGGGAGAAGAGGCTCCATTTTCCTTCCTTGCCTTCCTCAGCTCACTTTCAGCCCAGTACTTCTATGTTTCTTTACAGAAGTAGCACCTCACTTGTCTGCACATTCTCCAGTCACCCCCAGGTTCCAGTGGGCCTACTTCCCCCGTTTATCCTCCAAGAGCATGAGGTTATCTCCTACTCATAGTTTTAATTATCTTTTTCGCAGTTCATCTCCTTGGCGGCCAACGGGCAGGCCCACAGTCCTGAGAAAGGACTGTACAGCCAGCCAAGAAATTGTTCTAGTTTTCCAAACAGTCTCAAGTGTTGTCTTTGCTGAGGTCAGATCTTCCTAAAAAAGTCTTTATTGGCCTTCCTTTGACTTCTTTACCAAGTCATGCATAACTTCTTTATAGCCAGCTTCCTTCCTCCTGGACCAAGTCCTGCATATGCAGTCATGTCCAACACGGGCATGCCACTCTGTTCTCTCCTCTGCCCAAGCTCAGAAATGACATATTTCCAGATATGAAGCCATGAACTGAATACAGCAATTTCACAAAATTCACCAGAATTCACAAGTTATGACAATGTTCACTTACTTGAAGCTGGTTACAAGTCTTATTGTGTCTTCAATTCTTTGCTATTTTAGAATAGTGCGTTCTACCTCTACTTAACAGCCAAAGGAAGTCAGAGAGTGTATCTTCCAGCTATTTCAGAAAACATTTGGCAACAGGAAATATATTTTTTCAGCCACTTACAGTAAATCTTTGCCATTGTTTTAGAATAGGGCATCCTGTTCACCAATTTAGAGGTAATCTATTAGAGAACTCAGAAAATAAACACTATTACACACCTGGAAAGCTGAGTAATGCTATTCATCAGCACAGGAATTTTTTTTATCAGATACATTTATATGTTGAAACCTGAGAATGAATTATTTTTGTATTTACATCTTTGTAAAAGGCAGGAGGTACTGGTCATAATAACCACGATGTGTTTTTTCTCCTGTAGAAATATCACAGGTTCAATATTTTCTGCACAAAGTATCACTTTATTTTTATGGAATGACTTTATATTTTGTCACAAATTAGATGTTCATGTTCTTTTATTACTGGCAGAATTGGAGAAACATATCAAGTCTTCAGCATGGCATTTCTAGATTTTCAGGTATCAGGGAAATGTTCTGTATCTCCCTTCCCAGTTTATTCTGTCATTTTGTCAGTTTTCTGCACTGTCCTCTTGTTCACATTTGAAAAACATGGAAGTTTTCTAAATTCTTTTATATTTCCTTTTTTTTTTTTTNAAGTATCACTTTATTTTTATGGAATGACTTTATATTTTGTCACAAATTAGATGTTCATGTTCTTTTATTACTGGCAGAATTGGAGAAACATATCAAGTCTTCAGCATGGCATTTCTAGATTTTCAGGTATCAGGGAAATGTTCTGTATCTCCCTTCCCAGTTTATTCTGTCATTTTGTCAGTTTTCTGCACTGTCCTCTTGTTCACATTTGAAAAACATGGAAGTTTTCTAAATTCTTTTATATTTCCTTTTTTTTTTTTTTACAATTCAATTTTTTACACTTCACATTAGATTCCTGTGTGTCAAAATTTGTTACAAGACTCCTTACAAGGCCCCATCAGTGGCAGATATATTCTTTATTTTTCTGCTTCAAGCATCTATTTAAACTATTTGCTTTTAACTCCTCTTGTTTGAACAACAAGATCTTTCACTGCCTATCTGTGACTGCACCTCCTAAACTGACAGTCAAATTGGGCTTGGAAAATTTTTAATGGGTATTCTGTTCTACTGATAGCTAGAGAGCAGTTCATCCCTCCTTCCAAGGAAAGACTCCTCAGGCACAGTGCAATCTTTAATTGTTTCCATAGTCATCCAGTGTGTTCAAGATCCAAAAGTTGTCATAGAGCTCCATTTCCCATTTACAGGCATGCTGAAATAGGGTGAGATTTTCAAGTAAGGAATTTTTTTCCCCCCCAAAAATAGAATATGCACACAAAAGCAGACAAAGAGAATGCATGCTGAAGATGAAAAAGGAATTCGCTCCACTCTACTAAAAGAAACCAATAAATGCTTTTACAACAACAGTGAAAAGCTAACTGGGGTCTGAACTTGCTCTCACTAATGTCAGTAACAGTTTGATTCAATGGGAGCAAAGTAAATCCCATTAGAGCCTTTTACAAAAAATTCCTAATAAAAGCAGACACTACAAAGTAAAGGCCCCGCTCAGGCCTCGCTTACACCACAGCCATTGTAAAGCCACTCCATCGTGTCTGGGCTCGGCATTCCGAGCTGGAGCCTTTCACTCCTACACTGGCCACGTCACAGAAAGCCAAAAGGAGATGCTGCTCTGAAGGGAGAATTGCAAGTCTCCCCTGGCTGTGGATTTAATACACTATTGTTAGGTTTACATAAGATCTGGCTGGGTCCCAATCGTGCATTCCCTGACACTCACACTGCCTGATTTATGCTGTCTTATTTGGCTGGTAACAGAATCAAATTGGTGACTGGTTTTGAATGAAGGCAATTAGGGTGCTTGATTGGTTTTGTAATTTGGAGAACACTACTCCAGAGTATAAGTCAATTGTGTAGAACTATCCAGGTCTTTAATCACTGGTTTCCCTGTGCAAAGAGCTGATACTTTACATCATCTGAAATTTATACCACCTATAATCAATTCCATTCTCCCCATTACCCCTCTTATTGCTTCCTTCCCTGCCCTGCACCTGGCAAAACCATTACATTTTACTGGAGAAAAAGTTAACTGTAGTGTGGCCAATTACTTCAAAGATATATCCAAATTTTATTTACAGGCTCCACCAAGTATATGGGGGTAACTATCTTTACAGAGCATCTGACAGCTGTTGTGACATAGAGGTCCAACACTTCCTGTTTGAAATCTGCCGGGAAGAAGTTGTTTAAATTTGAGTTAGGTTAAACAAGACGCTTCTCTCTGCAATGTCGTCAACAAAGACAACAATTTTACATAAGTCTCTTGGGTTTCCCCAGAAGACTGAAAATTCTCAATACAAAGAGTTTTCTTTCTGAATGGATACTAAGATAAGATGTGCAGGTTTAACACGCAAAAATCAAGCCAATCATACATAATTTCCTGATGTATAGTAACCATATACCTTTATGAAACACAGTTTCTTATTCAAATATACAGGCTTCACAAATTCCAAAGCTGAGAAATAAAATTGCACTCAAGAGTTTCCTCAAGCAATTTTTTATTCTCAGCAGTGGACAGGAATTGAAGTGTACATATACAGGATATATAAGTAAAGAAAAGCTCTGAAGAGTTACATGATATTCTAGGCAATATCTTCTGTTTCCTCCTCACAACCTGCACTCCTGACATTTATTCAGAACAAGGTTGTATTCTGCACAGTGACTTTCAGATCACCAAGTCCCAAACCTTTGGGCTAATGATCTGCTGAGAGTCTTTGCCATTGATCACTGACCACCACAGAATTATACCCAACATCTACCTGAAATGCCAGTTCATCTTACACAATGCTGTAAGCAGATGTGAAGCACTGAATTCCACTTCTCAGCAAGGCTGCATAAGAAATAATCTGTGCTTCACTGAAGGGTACCACAAAACCCCTGGTCAGTTCAGAAGATGTGAGGCAAATTCAAGGCTTTCCATAATGTGCAATAATTTTATATTCCTCACTGAAAGTTCTCACTGTAGCTGAACCCTGAATCCCCATGCAAACTGACCATCACTGACAGATCACAGTTTGGAGAGCCAAAAGTTTTATTAGTAGGTAATTAAGTAACTAATTAAGTTTTATTAGTAGTTAATAACATGTAGAGTTATGTATCTTTGTACAAATTCCCTGCATACAACCTGAATTTATTGTGGTCCTGAAAGTCCTCAGATTTTAATAAAATCTGCCAAATAAAAGGGAACTCTGGTTCCCACACTCAAGTAAATAGCAAATCTTACTGATTATGAGGCAGTAATGAAACCATGTCAAAAGGGTTGTATAGCATGGAGTAGATGATGTTAGTTAGCTGCATTTAATGTTAGTCAGAGTAAGCAAATTCTTTTGCAATTGAAATTATCCTAGTCCTTGAAATAAAACA
Source organism: Notiomystis cincta (assembly GCA_013398075.1). Taxonomy (NCBI): domain Eukaryota; kingdom Metazoa; phylum Chordata; class Aves; order Passeriformes; family Notiomystidae; genus Notiomystis; species Notiomystis cincta. The sequence goes on from VZRX01015115.1 coordinate 251,403, forward strand.
TAGAGGAAAGAAGAAAAGCCTCAGAATATTGTTTTGTTTCATCACTTACAAGCAACAAGGAATAACTGAAAATTCATTGTGATCCTCTGGTACTGTAAGCAGCTATGCTATTGCTGTGCAATTTAAATACCCAATCTTCCTATTACATATCACCAGAACAATGCCCGTGGTATGTTCAAGAAGAGTGATAAATTTGAACTTGACTTTAATATAGCTGCTCACTTAACAACATTCACATACAACACTACACACAGAAGCATTTATTTAGACAAAAAATGGTTTTATTACTGCAGCCATTGTGAAATTAATAGCACATATTTGTAATAATCCCTAGGAGCATTCTTGGTAAGCCCCCACAAAGAGGACAGATGCTTTGATGGAGTTTCTCCTCCCAGGTGACCAGGTTCATTGGAGAAAGAGGAGGAACCACATCTCTGCCAGCTCCCCAGATTACCATTCATGCCTGAGTGATGTTACTGGTAGTGCCCAGAGTCAGCAGACCAGCATTTCAGATTAATTTGTATCTTAAAAAAACTCCTCAAACTGATTTGAACACTTTGTTGTGCTTATCATATTCACCTGAAAAAAAGTGCTTACAGTCCCAGTCTAGGCTTCCTGGGGCCAGCAATCATGGGCAGAAAGTGGCACTTCTTCCAAGGACAAAGGCACAAATAGGTAAAAGTCAGGGACCTGACTGCAGTGTATCAGCCCTCTGTGAGAAACTCTGAGTTATTTCTCCTCTTGAGCTCATGTGCAAACCTGAAGGGACACACAGCACACTTGTGACTGAAGGTGAATGTCTACAACAGCTTTGCTGCCTTCCTATAGATAGAGAGTAAACTTGGGAACTCAGATTCACAGCTAGAAAAAGGAAGTGAAAACAAACACATCAAATACTGTCGCAGGGTCAGGAATTCCCATCTTCAGCAATCTACATCAGGGTCCAGCAGTGAAGCAAAGGAAGGTACAGAATACCTTCCAGTGACACTCCCACCCCCAATTTTGCAACATGTATTTCAGGCAGTTTTAGAAAGGAGGGAAGAGCCAGGATATCTGGAAGTAGGCAAATTGGTGACAGACCACAGACCATGCCAGCAGCCTTACCAAGATAACGGAGGCAAGGCAGAACAGGATTATTTCCAAAACTGTCTCCAGACATAAGGAAATGAAGGAACAGCTCCAATTTGAAGGCCTCAGTGATACCAGCCAGAAGCACAACTCAGGGCAAACCAAAGAGCACTGAGCAACAGCCAGCAGGAAGGCGAAATTCTTCCTCGTGATTAGCGGCACATTCCAGCAGTGTATCCTGAAAAGGATGATGGCAGAAAAGCTTCACATCCCTCCCTCAGCAGCAGGCAGGCTGGCTCCAAATCAATCAGGAGATTAAGGGATCCCATCCTTTGGGGAGAACAAAGGAGGAAGTAATATGCCAGAAGCCTCTTGTGCCAAAATCCTTTCTTACAAGCCTCTGTTTGGGGGTAATAGCAATTCAAATATTAGGAGTACAAAAGAATGCTGGAGAAGAGAGCAGAAGGGTAAGAGAGGGTGCAAGTCCTCCTCCTAAAGCACTGGCCTCCCCTGAGACCACAGGCTGAGTTGCAGAACTGCAGGCTACTAAGCTAAAGTATCTGAATAACATCTGGATGTGGGTATAATTGTAGGAATCATTCTTTAAAGCACATGACATTGTAACTCACAAAAGGGTAGGTGTTTCACCCTGGCACTGCCCACTTCTCATTGAAAAATCAGACCCCCAAGAGCTGGGAGATTTAGAAAAGAGCAATGCAGCACACTTGAAGCTGACTTTCGACCTCCCCTCTGGCCCTTCAGAACAAGGTGTAGAAGGAAGCAAGACATAAGTTTTTCAGCCCACAGTTACAAACACTCCCCATGCCCCCTACTGCTCAAACTGAGTTTTACCTTCAGGCAAAAGAGCCATCATCCCACTTCTTAAAAATAAAAAGAATTTTCTTGACTGTGCTCTTCTCTGCAATCCCTAAGAACCACATTTTTCTTCACAGAGCAATGGGAAGCATGGGGAGGAAGAAAAGTACTACTGCAAATTTATTCTAATAAGAGAAGTTCAGATGTAAAAAAAAAAAAAAGAAAGAAAAAGAAAAACAAGCAATTAAAATGCTATAGCTGGGCAAGGCAACAGATTTTTTCAGCTATTTTCCCTAAATCTCAGCTCTCAGGTACCAGGATTCTGCCTGCATACCCAACAACAATGGTAAATTCATGTCTTCAACTCTGACATCTTCACTAAAAATATTTCTCACTTCATCCCCAAAACGCCTCCTAACAAATGAGCTTTGCACAGTGCTGCAAGGTGCCAAAATGACACAATACTTCACAGGAGATGGCTAAACATTTCTTCTTGAAATGGGAGCATGAGGACTCCCCTAAGAGATACCGGAGAAAGCCGACTTGCAAATGTTTAAGAACCTCGTCATTGAACAACTGACTGATTCTGATTGATTTAATGAAAGTGCTCTGTACTGCTGAGGGGGTATTTACAAAAGCAGAGTTTAATCTACTGAGACTCTGTTCCCACCAGAGCCAATGAATAGACATAGGCTTGCCCTGGGCAATGTAGAGAAGGAAGTCATGCTAAAGACTGTCTTTGTGAAATGTTCCGCTGCTTCCCACCATGCACGAAACACCCATTTGCTGACATGGACCATTTCATGTATCATATACCCTTTTTGGAAACACTTATATGATAACCTCAAGAATTAACAATTAACATAGAATTGTTTCAACTAATTAGAATAATGAATACACTAAAGAGGTTAACCGTGAAAGATTCTCATTTCTCCACCAGCTAATGTGGAGCAAAGAGCAAACACAAAGGAAGTACCAGAAAACATTGTTAAAGGTGAGTTTTCTGAGCAGAAAATACCTGTAAGATTCATGAGCCAAACAGATTAATGAAGGTTAATAGAATTGCAAAGGAAAAAAAAAATCTGAAGATTGATCTTGGGAACCCTGGAAAAAATGATCAAGAGCATCCAAGTAGGGCCAGTTTTGGATGTATCTTGCATTGTGTAAGATGTGTTATTGTACACAGAAGCACATAAATGTTAAGCTCATGTAAAAAAAAGTCATCCTTGTGGCCTCTACTACAATAAACTTCCTTGTTTTAGATTTTTTAATATTCTTTAGGTTACTGAAACAGTTGCAACTCAAAATGAATGCATCAAAATGCTGTTAATAACATGCAAAGGGCACATGCCCCATATCAGACAGTTTTAGTAAAGTCTTCTGAAGGCTGACAGAATATTGAACAACTCATACACTCCATTCATGCTTGAAATAGAGAAAATTGCCTAATTTCTTTTGAAAACAATACAAATATACTTCAGTGAAAGAAAAAAATCAAAAGTCAGTCAAACCTACAGACTAATATTATTCTCAATAATCAAATATTGGCAGAAGTCTTGCAAACCAACTCCACTGTTACCACTACCCCCACATTACTTGGGCTAACCTGGCTACATTCCAGAGGCACACACAATTACAAATATTTGTCGAGCACTACACATTATTCACCACTTTAAAAATTACTAATATAATCTTTATTTGATATTATATATAGATAAAACGGCCCATAACTATTCCACTATATTTTTTTTATTTTTAACATAAGAAAAATTCAATTTCTGTCAAGGAAGTCTACAATTTAACTATGCTTTCCTCAATTGAAACAGCTCTTGATAGAAAACCTACCCCACAAAAAGGCATTGTAAAGCAAGAATATCTCTGGTCACTTACTGTTCATTCTACAAATTTGACCTTCTTCAATAAGTATCTTTGACTTTTATGGGTTTCAAAGCATCCCTACCCATGCTTATATAAAGAAAAGGAAAATCCTTTCATATTAACATCTTTCTTTCTTATAATCAAATGCAGCCTTCTTTCAGCACCTTAAAAAACTCCAGAGTCCATTGTATCTGATTTTCAGGTAAATGTGGCCAGTGGGGGTTCTTGTCCATAAACTGGCAGATTTTCCATGCTGCATTTCCTATTCAATAGCCTAAACAACATAACTAGTCTATCCCTGCTGCTTAAGCTCTTATATTAAGACAGTCTCAATAAAAAGTGTAAGGGTTTTTTCTGTAGGACTCCTCTCCAGCATGATCACAGGTGCTTCTTACCTGCATGATCCAAAGCAGAATTATTGCACAGCCATAACTGGAACAGATCTTTTGTGCTTGCTCAAGTCCCAAGACCAACAATGAACCATAACAAGAAACTAGCACCCAAGGCAGCAAGGAAACACATGTACTTTGATTATTCATGACAGCTGCCTGATATCCCAGCTATCTCTGCTGAAAGAGAGTTTCCCTGAATCATGGTTTACCAGGGTGGCTAAAACCTCTGGCCTCAGTATCCTTCTGCCAACTCTGCTCTGGCTGCATAATTTGGATGCTACCACTTCCAGTCTTCAACAGTTGCCATCAGGTTTGTCAGAAACAACCTTCCATGGAGAACAAAGCTCCATGATTCAGGAAGAAATGGGTAATGGAAGCATTCAATGGAGTAAAGCAAATTTAATGGGATAAAGTAATTTAATGGAGTAAATTTGTATCTCAGTATCCATCTCTTTCAGGTACAGATGCTTGCAAGTGCTTGTTACCAGTTAAACATTGCTTGAAATTCAAATCTGAAAATTCTCTGAAGGAAGCTTTATGGGAGCAAGATGAGTGCCTCTTTTGCCTCCAAAGAGAAATATTTCAGAGACCTTATCCACTTCATTCAATTCACCTCAACAGTGGAGATTCTCAAAAAGTGCTAATTAGTCAACTCATTATATTGTGCTTGGGTTACAGAACAGACATTACATAGCTCAATTCTGGCTATTAGTTCTACATTTCATTAGGTTCCAAGCAGTCATCTAAAGGAAACTCTTGAGGGAAGCTACTTGTGAGAGCTCCCTGCCGTGGGGTCACATCTGGGTATGGAAGACATCTGTGTGCACAGAGAGCTCACCCCAAACCCACAGACACTGCCAAAGGCCACAGTGAGACAGCTGAAAACCAGACTCATCAATGAGCACTGATACAAAATCTGTGTCAGCTAAGGGATTCATATAGAAATATCACAGTAAATAAACTAGCAGACAACTTCCCTGATTTCCAAACCTACCAGATCAACACCTACGCTAACATCTGGGCAAAATGCATTTGGATCGGAGGGACAATGAGGAAAAGGTCATTGTTTTAACAAGTATTAACAATATGCAAGAAGACAGACAAAACTAAGCACTCATTAACAGCAAGAGATGCCTCAGAGTGCACTTTTTTCTTGGCAAACATCAAATGCAGAATTCTTTGTTTCTTCCCTTTCCTTTATTCTGAATGCAATACAAATAAAAATGAATATTTATCAGTCTAATTGCTTGAAGGCCTTTCCTCCTTCAGCGCTCTTACACACACTTAATTTTTTATTCCTTGTCCTGTTGAAGTGATGCCATTAATAATCAAGAAAAGAAAACATGAGTACAAAGACGGGAGAGAATTTTAAAAACAAGGAAGTCAAAGTAGAAATTTAGTTGGAAGAAGCAGCAAGAGGAACAGAATGAAAATAAGTTTGGACTGCAAGAATGGGAAACATGAAAAAAAAATTTTCACTCCTGAATTAGCTAGTTCCTCCCCTTTCTTGTTATTTCCTTGAGTCAAGCGTTTTCACTAGATAATCCAGTTCACCTTGAAGTGTCTTTCAGGGCAGCAGACCTCAAAGGCTTCTTTCACTGCAGAAAATTGAGCTAAAATGGACTTGTATTACTAGCACTACTAGTCCTGTTTCATTTATTACTTTTCGTTTATTATTTCAACTATTTACACACAGAAAAATTCCAAGGTCATATTTGAGAGATCACCACATAAGACTGGAGAGAAGAGCAAGAGTCAGTGACTTTTCCTGAAGCTTGCACCAACTCATCCTGTGATTTCTAGACAGCGAGCGCTGGAGCGCTGTGTGATAATATGTAAGGATCTCATCGTGCAGAGAGAAAACAAGTTGGTTTTAAAGCCCATTGATATCATTAAGGATTTTACTAGGGATTATGTTACTGCAGCAAAAATTGCTCAGTTGTCTTTCCCATCTTTATCAGTTCTCCTATCCTGTGAACTCTAGCTGTGCAAGGAGCATCTGTAATCCTAAAGGGATGGAATAAACACAGACTGCACTGGCTCTGATCCTTCCTAAATTCAGATTTAGTGACCTTGCTAATCTTCTTGGGTGAGTCCTACTTCCTTCAAGGCCTGAGAAGCAAGAAAAGGAGAGATGGCCAAGGCTTGTTTTAGGCAAATGCGATCTGACTTTGAAAAAGCATAACTATTTTAATAGCTAATCTACACCATTAACTACATCAGTAATAGCTCCTAGGACAAATTCTCATTAAAAAATATTTACAAACCAGCTGAACCAAACTTCTGAAAATGGATTTTTGCAAGAACATGTTAGCAAAGAAGAAAAAATGCCTTCCTTATTAAGTATTTAAAATAAAATTACTTTTTTCAATATTTCTAATAATAGCAACAATAATGTCATCATGAAAGTCCCTGAAGTCGAAAACATGAAAAATTCTGCAGATGAGGGGAGGGAAAAAAGCATGTTGCAACCTATAAATCACAAATTATTGTAACATTTTGCAATATGGTATTTTTACATTAATTTGCATTAAATAATGTGAATGAAGATGTAGAGACACTGATCATGTGGATTTATAATTTCTGTCACAAAAAATTTATAGTAATTAGCAGTCTTGATAAAAACTCTTGGTCACAGATGCTGAATTCAAAAGGTTATTCCTCAACCTCTCTTCCTGCCAGATGTAGCAACTGTCCTTTAAGAGCATGATGAACACAACAATGAGACTACACACTAGAGATATCAATACCTAACAACCTACATTACCTAGCAATTATTATTATTATAACAATTCATTATAAATACACTTATTATCTGGCAAACGTCCTTGCAACTCATGAGTGTATGACATTCTTACAAGTTTGACTTACAAAGATTTAAAGGTACGTGGACACTCCTTGTGTCCTGTTAAGATAGCCCTGTTCAATAGGAGAGAGGTTTGGGGTTTGTTGTTTGGGTTTTTTTAAACTAGTTCCTAGATGTAAGTGATGGGATCTTGTTATTGCTAGTTCATTTATGTGCACAACATACACCATTCTTTCAGGGGATTTAATGAACCATGCAGAAGGAGGAAAAGAAAATATCAAAGGAGTTAGTGACCCTTGCCCCAAAAGTAAATTGTAAAGCCTTCCTAGTATTTTTGCTGAAGCATCTTTCTATATTTGCAATGTATCTGTGCTAGAAGTTGAGCTGTTATCACCAAAAAAAAAATTGATGTACAACTTGGGAAAGCTGATTGAGGTGTCAAATGTCCACAGGTTTAGAGAACGATTTAATCAATACAAGAGGTATAGGGCATGCAGTTTGTATTGCTGTAACTTGTCTTCTTTGAAGCTTTGTTGTTTATTTACAGCAGATTGGAAAGCTCCTCTTCATTTGAACCGACAACCAACCCACTGAAGTTCCCACGTTAAGGTCAGATGCCACTTGCAGAAGAACTTCAGAGGGTTCCATCATCCTTCTCCTCCTTTTGCAGGAAATAGCTTCAATATTCTTTAAACAAAAAGAAAACTACTCAACATTCCAACCCAGAGCTCTGGATTCAAAATACCAGAATTTAGAAGTCTGCATCCAGATTTTGCCAGTCCTTCTTGGATATGTCACTCTTCATTGCAAGCAGGAATAAACTGGGCAATGATAGCATCAACTATTTGCCTAATTTTAGTTTTCAAGTATTTAAGCCCCATTGTTGAATCAAAAAGGCAGCTGTTTTTCTTAGGACAATCTTTGTAATACCCCAGTAGCCAGCTTGTGCAAATAGCATATTTCCACTGACTTAGATAAATAGTTTTATGTGAAAATAGATCATATCACTTCTCACAGCAGTTTTGATTTACTCAAGCTGAGAATTTGAATGTAAAGAGTAATTTGGAGGTTAAGTTATTTATTTTTTTTTTCTAACCTCTACTTATTTCCCTGCCATTATTTGTGGAACAAACTACTAATATTAAAGTGTTGTATTTTCAACCTAATTTCTAGAGTTTCCTTTAATAAAATTGCCTATACCTAATGAAAATTTTTGGGGAAGTAAATGTTTTACGTTTGGTAATCATTTTATAAAATGGAAAGACTTCTTCAGCATTGTACTTTGCCAAGAGACAAAATGTAACAATAGAACCAGATTGAAGGAAAAGCTTTCACTAAAGGCAGAAAAACACTCTGACATTATAATTAGTCAAATCTAAACCTCATAGAGCAATGACAGGACTCTTCAGGTAACAAAAACATTGCTTTAATTTATGTTAACATGCTGTAAAATGCAGAGACATGCTGAAGAACCCAACAAATTTGACTCTAATTTTCACTCTGACTGATACAACAATTTGGATAAGTGGAGCTGTTATCTCCCGACAGGAAAATCAGGCATTTTGTAAGTAGAGGAAGAGTGTAGAAGTGGAGGCAGGACACAGCTGTGCTCCTCATACCTCAGCAGTCAGGATCATCCATGATTAAAGAAAACAAAATGAAAAAAGGACCACAAACTCCAACCCAGGACCTATCTTTCAATCCAAAATCTGACATTTTATGTGAAATTGTTTCCCTTCTTATAGGTCATTAAAAACCAGGAAATGTTAAGAAGTGTCTGGTTTGGAGGAAGAAGTAAAGAAATTGGTATCAGTAACACTTCACTCTTCAGAATGGCTCAGATTATCACAGTTATTAGAGTAAGAGACACATAAAAAGTGAGAAACATGAGATTGAAAAGCTGGAGTTTTTAATGAGCTCCACTGCGGGAAAGTGGGTAGCTATTTCCTGCCAAAGTGGAATTCTGTCACTAGCAAACAACAGCACCTTGGGACCACCCATTCCATGCCCAGTGGCACATGGGTGCCAGGGTGGAGGGGCTGAGCCCTGGGCTAGAAAGAGAGATGGCTTCCAGAGTGACAGGACTTCAGAAACTTCACTTATTTAAGAATAAATACTCAACAAACAGAAGGGGCCCTGTTATGCTCTGCTGCACCTGCATCTGAAATAGTGCTTGGCTGTCGAGGCACCCCATCTCACAATAAGCACATACAGGGAATTGAGAAGCTACAGGAGGAGGTAACAAAAGCAATCAGAGGTGTGGCATAGCTTCCACTTTGGGAAAGAGACAAAACCTGGAGAACAGGGCAATAAATGTGTATCAAAGAAACCTCAGGTAATATGGACAAACGGCAAAGAACATGAGGATGGGCTGCCCAGAGAAGCTACTTGTTAGACTTAAAGCCAACAAAAGAAACAGCTTCCTCAGGAAAAGCCCAGCTAAGCTGTGCAGTTCACACCACCCAGCAGTTTGGTAGCCAGAAAATATGAACAGCTGCAAAATAGATCACAGAGGAAGGATCCAGTGATCACTGTGAAGGTTAATGTCCTGGATAAAACCTTGATCTCAGAGCCACTAAGCCATTTATTGCCAGGAACTGGGCAAATAAGCAGCACAGCAGGACTGCTCTAGACTAGTGCTTTTCATATTCAATATGTATTCAAGTTCATACATGCAACAGCACTCTATTTTTAAGGGAATTTTCACAAGAAATCCTACCTAGTTCTTTCCCAGGAAAATTTCATTTAAAAAAGGTTTTGTTCCTATAAACACTTTAGTTTTGACAATAGTGGCTCTTTTCACCTAGGGAAAAAAAAAATAAAGAGAACATCCAACGAGTTCTTACACTCTGAGTAACTGAACCCACTGGCAATTTTCTCCTGAGCTGCTTCAAACCTGGAAATGTTCCAGTCAAACCAAAGAAGATACTGCAGAGCTCATAAAAGAAGCCGCCCACTGAGTCACTGCGAGCACGGGAGCTACGTAGAAGGTGAACACTCAGTTATGTCTCCTGCTGACCAAAATACTTTGCATCTTGGGCTGACAATTTTAAATAATGAGATGAACGTGCTGCTTGTGTTGAAAAAGATTTTTAGAAGAAATTTAATCTAAATTACTTTAAAAATGAAAGTCATCCTCTTTCCCTGCCTTAGTTTTCCCCTCTGACACAGCGGCAAAACAAACATGACAAGAGAAAGAAAAGATACTGTGTAAGAATTTTCATTGTTTTACACAAAGTAGCTTAAGTACTATTTTTCAGTGTTGTTTTCAGCCACAACAGGGATGACCTGCTTTATTAGAAACAGAGGGAACTTGCCAATTGAAGGTAGAGGTTTCAAGAAATACTAATTATTTATATATATATATAACGTCCTTAAACAGCTGGTGACATTCCAGTAAACAGCTCTATGCATGTTTAAATCTCTAGTCATAAAATTGAATATAGATTTGCTTGATCCACTAAGGAATAATAAAAATACAAAAATTAATAACAGCTGCAATAAAAAGAAAATAATGTTTTAGAAAAAATTCTTTATGAATAGAAAAGAGAACAGCAAAAAGTCTCCTTTAAAAATTACAGATGCCACAGGGTTAAAAAGCCTTCCTGTCTCTATTTGGAGCAATTCTAAAATCAGAAAAGAAGGAATGAAGGAGGTAGAATGAGGAAAGTTCATCCAAGAGCACAAATCAAGCAATCATTTCTTTGGAGCACAGTTATTTTTGAAGTTACTATATAGTTTTTCTTAATATTAAAGGATTCTTAAGATCAAAATCTTAGATTTTAAAAGCTTTTGGATCTTATTTTTAAAAGTGACTCATCACATCAATGAGCTGAAATACAGATCTGTGTTAAAGATCAAAGAAGTCACATCACAACCCAAATATAATTTAAACTTACAGTTTGTCAGTGTACCACCTCCAAGATATGAGCATATTTTTTTGCAAACCTATTAGGAGTTCCTCAGTGTGTGCCATAGTGAGAAGAGCAAGAATGTGTCAAAGTTAAGAGAATATGCACAACGGCATACCAAGTCCTCTTCATATTTTTTCTTTCTTTACACATAATTCTCCTATTTTAATGCACTAAAAACAAGACCAGAAATTAATATTGATGGGAAAATAGCTTACCTTGCTCTTGAAAATATCCCTGCTTTTATATAAGAAAAATGCCATAAAAATTAGACAAACTGCAGGAAGAGAAATATCCCATATTTTTCAGAGAAAAATGCTAATTTCCATTCCCAGTTGTGCTGAGGCAGTGCCAGCGATTGGCTCCATATGTTTCAGCAATTGGAGTCATATTAACATTCTTACAGTTCTTTTGCTTTCACATGCTTTGTCTTGGTTGCATTATGCAAACCCAGGAAATCCAGCATTTCTTAACACCCTCCCCTCCAAATAAAGACCAATTCAGTTTCAGACTACAGTGGTTTCTCTATCCCAATCCCAACAATGGTGATTTCTCCAGACAATACAAAGAGGTAGAATGAAACCTACACCCAGCTTCTGAAATATATTCATTTTCTTAGGAAACTATGATTGAGTGCATAGCAACATCCAAAGATCACCATTAGAGGAAGAGCATCCTGGCTTCTTGTTACAGTAAAATGTCAATAGATTCTACTTGTATTTTGCCTTGGGAAAAAAAAAAAAGAAAGGTAAGCAGAAGTTTTCATCCTGAACCAGTGACAAATGAGCAGTAAAATGCTAGTTGGGCTGAGACAAAGCAGACTAACTTAATAGCTGTAATTTTCATCAGCACTGGAATATGAGTGGTAGGATGGAAAACCTACATTCCAATGCATAACACTGGCAAATATATTTTTCCAAGACAACCTGTTTTTCTAATGCTGCTGACCACAAAGCCATCCAAGTGCACAGTTTTCTTCAGAGGAAGGTAGATGAGTAAAGCTACCACAGCAGGAATTTTACAAAAAGGTTCACCAAAGTTTATATTCATCATAAAAAGTACAGGAGGATACTAACTGGGAGTGAATGCAATAGTTCTCTTTCAAACAATATTACTAGAAGTCAGCGAGTCAAATCACAAATCTTTTGTCACAATAAAACTCCTACTGAAGTTAGTGTTGGGAGCAGGGAGGTAAGTAAGAGCAGAGCATCGAACAGAGGAAATAATGCTTTCTTGGATTTTACTGCATGGCTGCTCATAGGGTGGTAGATCATATCTCCACTCCTAAGTAAAAGATGAAACATCATCATAAAACAGGCTGGCATGAAACAAGTGCTTGTGGTCTTGCTGGTATGGGGTTTTTCAATTTTAAAATCTGACAAAACCCAAATTTGATTCAGATTCCTATTAATTTAAAACAAAAATTCTTGTGTGACTTCCAACCAGCAATTTCTCAAACCAAAGCTTTGAAGTGCCACCTAACCAGCAATAAAGGGGGCGTCTATGCTATGGAAACACAGGGGAATTCAGAAAATTCCTTTCAAGGACAGTGGAATTTTTAGAACTGTGCTCCATTTAGAAATACCGAGCATTTTCAAAGCAGTATAGAGAAGAAAAGAAAATTTAAAAAATCCCCTCAAACTGAAAGCAGAAACCTCCTAGCCAAACCACAGATTATGGATAGGCTTTCTGACATGCATTTATGGTATTTACAGAACTTAACTAATGAATCTTGCAAGACACTGGTGACTGAGATCTTGCTGCAGCAAAGCCTTTAAAACATCTACTTAAACATAAGTCAAGTGGAGGGAATGAGTTTTGAGCATGTATCAAAGATTACTCTGATTATAAAGTCATGAGGATATGTCAAAGGAACAAAGTAAAAGAAAAGACACTAAAACTAATCAGATGGTATTTATGAAACACACATTTTCAGGACTAAAGTAATTTCTTTATAAAACAAACCAGGAAATAGTCAGAAAAGTGGAATAAAATGACACTAAAATTGTGGAGGAAAACAACTGACAACTAATCACAGCTGTATCACTGAAGAAGAAAACATAACAATTACTCTTACATTCAACAGATCTTCTTCCCTCTCTCTCCAAAATGGGCTGACAGAAATTCTGCAGACATAAAATATTTTAATTCTAGTGCCACATTTGTCAAATGCCATTGTGAAATCTTAAAAAAACTATTCAAGTTCCGTTCGTTGTGAACAGTGTCATTGCAGACTCTTTCCAACAAAAGACATCTGGATTAAAATAAAAATCAAGATTATGAAGAAGCATTAAACAATGTTGGCAAACTGACTGACTACAGTCTAGGAAAAAGATATCATCCTCTGCAAACTGGAAAATAAGTATTCCTTATTGTCAGGTGTTTGTACTGAATCAGGAATGAAATCTCCACTACCTCTAATTTCTAAAATCCCATATTCTATCATCTGAAACAGAGATTTGAGAGTTGTGTGTAAATCCTTTTTCATGTAGAGTTTCTATCTATTTGAAACTATTTTAAAATATTAAGTACTAAATATGCATTAAGAAAATCAATAATGTGAATAGGGATGGAAATATTTTCCTTCAGCCAAGACACTTTGTAGTTTTAGAATATCTGAGGAATATGAGCCATAATTTGCCCAACCATCCTCATCCTCAGTGGGAAACAAGGGTGGAGAAAGTTTGAACAATTTGTTACGGAGCTGTGTGACCTTGAGTTAGAACAGAATATAATCTTCAATCTCCTGAGTCCCGGAATCTAAGACTATGGTGCTTCCCAGTGCTTTGCTCTTCAACTTATACATTTGGCATGAAGACAAACACAGAAACCACATAACCCTCGGCTGCTTAAATACAGGATGCAGTGGTATTACTCTTTGTCTCTGAAGTCTTTGAAGACCTTTGTTGAAACTCCTCATCTCTCACTTTCAGTGAGGAGTTAATGGAGGTCCTGCTCTACACCATTATCTTCTCACCAGATGCGTCACCAGATCACTTTGGAGATTATGGAGAAGAGTGGTGTCACATGGTGTTATGTTAACCAAGTATTTCTATATCACTGAAGAAGGAAATCAGTTTTTTCCTTTTATTTTTTTGTTTGCCCGGAGGGAGGCTGCTGAGGATCCATGAATGGTCCCAAGACAGTAAGGAAGGCCCTGAAGTATAAAGAAGCAGAAAGTAGCAACATCTCCCACAGTGGTAGAAACATCAGCCGCAAGAAAGAATGAATGGAAGCTGGATTAGCAGGGTTTAGCAGAAATTTTCAGCAGCAGTCAACAACTGGCTCCTGAAAGGAGTTTGAAGCAAGGTGGGGGTTGACCTCTTCCACCAGGCAAGTAGTGACAAGGACAAGAGGATAAAGTCTCAAGCTGTTCCAGGGGAGGTTGAGGTTGGGCATTAGGAAGAATTTCTTCACAAAAAGGTTTTCAAACATTCCATCAGGCTGCCTGGGGAAGTGGTAGAGTCACCATCCCTAGATGTGCTCAAGAAATGACTGGACATGGCACATAATGCCCTAGTCTAGTTAACAAGATGGAGAACGGTCAAAGGTTGGACTTCATGATTTTGGAGATCTTTTCCAACCTAAATGATTCTGTGATTGTCTCAGGGATAACATGCCATCAAGGTGTATCCATTTTTCTCCTGTGTCCAGTAACCTATTTACAAGCTGAAGGACAAGTGACCATTATGCACAGGGATTCCCACACCAACCATAAAAAGGCGACAAGTAGGTTTTTCCACTTGATCACACCCAGAGACATTACTTGGCAAAATAGATAATGAGGTAAAGCAACTGGGTGACAGTAAATAACTGCCAAGGTGAACTCAGAGTCCTTTTGTTTTGCACACTGTACTGTGTGCCATTAATTACAGGCAAGGAGAAACAAGAGCGTCCCTCCAAGGCAGATACTTGAAGAAGCAGAACATGACAGCACCAGAACATTTCTCACTGGCAAAAGGATGATGCACAAGAGGGAGATACAAAATGCTTAGACATAATACTGCCTCAAACATTCAGCTCATCAATAAATTTTACTTCCTTAACATGAACACTTGATCAAATGCAAATATCCTGAGAAATAAAAGGCTTTACTACTTTCAGCACAGATGTAAAAAATATTGATATATTTCTGTATGAAGCAAGCAAAGGAACAATATGCCTCCTCGCTCTGTGTTTTTAAGAGGCCAACTACCCTGATTATGAAGGACAATAGCATGAGGTTTAGCCTCTGCATGCTTTTTAATTTAATTCCTTATCACCCTTGTTGATAGAGTGTACCCTTTTGTTTATATTTTAAAATTAACAAATAATCACACTGTTTCAGAAATCTGCAAGAAAGGGACTCCCACCCTGGGGATGGAAGACAGCTGTGTTTACAATAATGTCATTAGGACTTTTCTGTCAGTAACTAACAGATCTCTTCAAGACTCTGGTCTGGTGGTCTGGACACGCTACAGCAAAAAACTGAGCCATGAAAGGCCAAGCCCAGAGACTTCATTAATCCATTTGGGCACCATAGAGGCCTGCCAGAATAGAGCCAAACTGCTTTTCCACGGTACAGCTCCAAAGAAACGGCTCTTTTAGAAGAAAAATTATCACAGCAGGGGACCAGAGTGACAGCAGGAGACTCCCTTCTGTGTGAGCAACAGCTTTGAGCCTGGGTCCAGCCTTTTGCTGTTGAATGAACCTAACTTCTCTAATGGGCAACATAAAGCATGGAGAGATTCCCCCTGCCACAACTCCCTTCTGTATAGCTCACCTCAAGCAGGTAATCTGGCCAGAGTTACCATGAAGAAGTCAATTCAAAAAGCAAATGCTGTATTTTGGTCTGCACATGCAAATATCAACAATCTCTGACCAACAATCACCTCTTAATGCCAATGGAAGAGGAGCATGCAAAGTTGTTGTCAAGCTGATACAACATGTAGCTTCAATTTCCAAATTGGGGATGCTGAGTAAATGATCAATTTCATACACTCCCACAAGAAGCCAAATTATTCATTCAGAACACCTTATTTTTATACATATTTGCATTCAAAATCTGTTTTCACCTGTTTGCATAAGTTGCAAAATGAAAGCTTCCACTTTCTCTGTTCTCTATTTATACATTTTTTTCACACAGCAGAATGTATCTCTTCACTGCTTTCACAAAAATCTTGTCAACAACCCACAATTAATGATGCATTATTTCACTGAGATGAATTGATACTGTGCTCCTCAACAACATTTTAAATAAATGCCCACCACTCAGCACAAGAAGGAAGAGTGTGTAAGGCCAGCATCTGCTAAACCACCAGAACTTTTACACCATCTCTATTGGAAATACTCATTCTAATGAGATTTAGCAGAAGGCATCCCATGTAAACAGAGGACAGTGGCTGGCTGAAGGACTGCTTAAGTTCCCTACAGGAGATCATGCACGCTCCCATTTGTCAGGGTCACTTCAAAGGCTTTGCTTCCTACCTTGTGGGAAAGAAGGCATACAAAAGGGACTTTGGAGGACCACTTCACTGCCTCTTTTCCTCATTTCACTAATAGCTACTGTGAAGGGCACTGGGGATGAGGAGTGGAATTATGATAAACTGTTACATGCCCTCTCATGCAATGCCAGATGCAGCACTTTCCAAGGCTCCATGCCCAGGCTGTACAAAGGGTTACAGTGCCTGTTCAGGGACACATGCACTTCAAGCTCTGCCTTCTTTACCACTTGACACTTCAAGAACGTAGGACAAAGGTGCCTTGAACAAAAAGTTCTCAAGATTAAAATTTTCAAACCAGCTACCTAACTCATTGACTTTTCTGGAGGATCTGTGTAATCAGTTCATGTCGGGGAGGAAGTAGGGGTAGCTACCTGAGAATTCCAGCCCTAAATGCAAAGAGGAAAACTGGTATATTAAAGACATAGACTTCATATGAAACTAAATGAGATGGCAAACTTTGCTGTCCCTAGAATCCCCCAAGTCCTACAAGCCCAAAAGGAGGGGGTTATTTTTCAGTTGAAAGATCTCAGGACCCTAAAACTCACCTTCTGGGTCTATCACATTTCATACAGGCCATTCCAGAATGGGTTAACATTCACAGCATGCCTCTGTATCATCTAATTGAACAGAGGAGTTCATGGAAGTCACTTTTAGGGTTTGGGTAGAGAGCTTGGAACAACAGAGTTGTGACTCCTGCTGACACTGCTTGTGAAGAAAGGGTAATGCAAAGCAATACAACTGCAAGCAGTTTATAAGACTTTATTTAAAAAAAAAATTAAAAATATTTTAAACATCTAAAGCATCTACTTCTAGAGTATCTAGGGACTCAGGCAAAGGTCACTTCCTGAAGTCTCACCAAAAAAATTAACATCTGTTCTTGAGGACCCCAAGTGGCTCCCAAGCTCACTGTGGTTCCCACTTAGGTAGCATTTCACATGCAATCTTCAAAATAATTTTAAAATGCATATAACCATTTGGTTTTTTTCATATTTAGAGAAGGAGACGCACAGGACTTGACAGCGACTTTGCACAAGGACAAACAATTCGAACAGCCAAGGGAAGGACAGAACTCAGGTGCTTTATTCCTAATAAACTGCCTGGCTCTCTAAATCATTTTTTATATTGCCATTTCCTAAGTACACTGTGGCACGGCAAACTCATTAATTTACTAACAACTGTTAGTAAACATTTTCCTGTAACATTTCCCCAGTTACCAGCTAATGTTTCATTTGAAAACTGAAGCTTTTATTGACAAAGCCATTTAAAATGTAAAATGAATCATGCAAACCTGCAAACAGGAGGGGAAAAGTAATCCACCGAAGAATTACACAGGGATGTTTCCAAACACGAGAGGGAAGGGCTGAGGAGGCCTTGCCTGGCAAGGTGAGAGGGAAAGGAGAGCTTTCACCTCTCACTGGAAGCAGCTGCTGTAACCTGCCTAACCCCACTGGAATACACGTGCTGGGGCCGTGTCTCGCCGGGGCTTTGGCATGGGGACCATGGCAGCTTTCCTGTGGGCAGGGAGCTAACTCACATTTCTGTTATGTTATCCTGAAAGAAGTTACCATGGAGACTGGCATGAAAATGGCAATAGACCAGCGAGATAGAGATGGAGAGCACTGGGGACACAGAGTCTGAGGTCTCAAACTCCTCAGGCCGGGCGCTGGGCTGTCCATGCCCACAAAGTTCAGCTCCATCCTCCCGTAGCAGCAGCCTACCAAAGAAGGTTTGATGGAGTAGGTGAATGCCAGCCATTAAAAGTAATCGATCACAGCTCATGAACACCTAGTTAACGTACATCAGATAGCTTATGATGTATTTGAGTGTGCAAAGGTTGTTAAAAGTGGTGTTAAAACAGCACAGAAAAGTGTTTATTTCCCAGAACAAAGCACAGAATGCCAACGGCTTTCCAGGAGACTGTCTTGTCTAGGGGTTTTACTGAAGCAAAATAATATTGATCAAATACTGTTTTGATTCCCTACATGCAAGAATGATCTAACTTTCAAGGGAATTAAGGAAAAACATCTCATTTTTTATGGGATAATAATAACAACTCAATTGTTTCACATTTCTGGTTACTATGGAGCACTTTGAGAAGTGCCAGTGGGAGCATCAAGAGCCTCTCTTTCTCAGAGAAGGACCTGAAGGACTCAGAATACTTTAACCAATGCATAACATGCACAGGGTGGGGAGAAGGAGGAAGGCAGGAGATTCCATTACTGCCTGGAGGTACTGGGAGCCTGCAGAGGGATGGGTGAGGGCCCTGGCATCCAGAACACATTGAAACTGAGGGCTGAAATGTGTTCCCCATCCTGTTCTGTCTGGGCACTGCTCTTTGGAAAATATTTACATAAAATTCAAAGCTTAAGACTCTGCCCAGGACAACAATAAAACCTGTGCAAAAATAGAAGAAAAGAAGGCTCAGGGTGAGAGGAACTTCCCTATGCATGGTTTCTTGGGGCTTTTTTCTGTGTGTTTTTTCTTTTTCTTTCTTTTCTTTCCTAGGTGAAGGCAGAGCTGATGAAGCACAGGCTCCCCACCGCTGAGTTTAGCCAATGAGCGCAGTAGGATTCCAACACACATTTCTGCTTTTCAGACCCATTGTGAACTTTATGGACCATGTTCTTCTTCCATCCACAGGGCAAATGCTCCAGGAGTGATTCACAAGCCCTGCCACTCTGTACCAAAACATGCTCCCCTGAGCTGCTTAATTTAAGACTGGAATTAGTCTCTTTGTGCTGACAACCTTTTTATGAAGGCAGCATAATCCCACAGAGCACTTAATGCAAGCATTTCAAATCCTGATGTTTTATAGTGTTACTTTTTACAACATATGTGTACATTTGAAAGGTTTCTTTGATACATTCCTTTACCGCAGTACAAAGCATAAAATACAACCCACAGAGCTTCCAATTTATTGACATTGCTCCTTGCATTTGCATACATAATGGCAAAGTCATCTAAATTGTTTTGAAGTACAATTTACAGCCTTAAATAAAATGTTGATTTTTTAAATACGTTTCCAATTTTAGGTTTTGTACCACAGTGCAAAAAAGGTAGTTTAGTCTAGACAAAAAAAGGTTGTTTAATCCAGCATTCTCTCTATAAACCACTGAAATAATGCCATCCATTGCTGCATATGTGTCTCTGGAAAAACAAACAGAATTTCTGACATTTCTGGAGATTCTAAAAAAGCCGTAAGTGACATGCAAGTACTCTCCACAGAAAATTCTGAGGTCAGACAAGGAAACCGAAGTATTTTAACAGACTGAATAGCTTAAGTTTGCATTTTATGACACTGAGTAACGATACATACCCAGCAGTTTTACATGTCTACCTTAATTCCTCTTAAAAGTCTCCTTAGCAGCATAATAAATGCTGTATGTCTGCTATGGCAGGGCTGGTCCTGAGAGCTCTGACAGAAACCCATCAGTCACGGTTCCTGGGAATGCACCTCTCCCATTTAGAAAGTAACTTCACATATGACATTACTTACACAGCAAAGCAGGAAGCAAGTCATGGGGTGGGAGATGCTGAAGGACACAGAAGCTACTTCTAATCCTTTTGCCCTGAAATAAATTATGCTGAGACTGTAACATATTTTTAAAAAATAAAAAATACTTCTTGTTCACTTCCTGTACCAAAAGTCTTCAACTCAGTGTACCACAAAAGCTGCAATTTCAACTGCTTGTCCAGTAAAGAAGACAAGATGGACAAGTCTTTCCTATGTAGCAAAGGGCATCATGCAATCTGCAAGCAAGTTGAAGACATGAAAATTCACTACATCCAGCTTCCAAGGAGAAAAAAGTCTCAAGGAAAGTGGGGAGGGGGAAGGCAAATATCTCGTATTTCAAGATAACAAAGAGTCCTTTCTATTCTGAGCAGTCCAAACCAGGACAAGCTTTTCCAAACCAGAGAAAACCAAAAAGTTCAATTAAAAGTGTATTTATGAACCTATGAAAAAAATTACATATTTGTAACTAGGCCACTTATTTACTGTAAGATAATTTTATACTTGATTTTCTGGAAAGGCCAAAATAAATTAAAAAAGGGAGGAGAAAGGCACGCCCAGCCATGCAGTGAGTTCACCATGTGCTCCTTGAACACCCATTTAACAGTGTTGTCTCCTTTAAAGCCACACTTAGTTGCAACTTTCTCCTGTGAAAATATCAATGCTAATATTTTGGATATTGCTCCTTCCTGCTTTTCAAATAGACTTTTACTGATTAATAACTTCTTGTTACAAAAAAGGGAGGAAAGAAGAAAAAAAAATCCCTTGAAATTGCAGGTCTTTAAGATCTTAGAATTTACAGCAAGTGTGATAATTGATCACAAATTACCCTGAGAAATGACCTTTGGCCAAGCCCTCCACTACTGCCACTCAGTCTCTTATAACCCCACTAAGCACCTGTCAAACATATTAGCAGGGTGTTAGTTCACTACTTTCAAGAGGGTCACAAATTTTGAAAGCTAGAGGTTATAATTACTCACTTTTTCTGCATATACACACACCAGTGCACATTTTAAC
Organism: Notiomystis cincta; assembly: GCA_013398075.1. Classification (NCBI taxonomy): domain Eukaryota; kingdom Metazoa; phylum Chordata; class Aves; order Passeriformes; family Notiomystidae; genus Notiomystis; species Notiomystis cincta. Next base: position 272,285 of record VZRX01015115.1, read on the forward strand.
ACTGTCCTGTCTGACAGTCCTGCAGATGGTATTTGGGACCATTCAAGACTTCTCTAGTGCACCTTGCACATTACATCCCTGATCTCTGAAAAGGCAACAGAATAATTATTATGCCTAAAGAATTCCTTCTACCTTATTTTATTCCTCTTCTCAAATCTATTTCAGAACTATTCCTATCCCTCTAATTCTCAAGCATCAATGCATGTGCTGCTGTAGGCAGAATACAATGGCAATGAAAAAAAGTATCACCATGGCAGAAATGCCTCTCCATGAAAAAAAAAAATCAGGCAGACATAGTTTTGCTCACAAGAATTTACATATTAAAAGCTGTATTTATCAATATTTGATTTAAACGTCTGTGCCTGCACATTTATTGAACAAAGCCAGATGGGTGCAGGCAGCTGCACATCTGTATTCATTAATAGAAAAGAAGAGAGACATTCATAGACAGCCACAGCAACAAATAACAGAATGAAAAATGTTTGGCTGAACTGTAAGCATTTTACCCCTGTTCATCAACAAAAATCGGAGCCTTCCTCAGGCCTACATTCATCCTTAACTTTAAGGACCAAAGTACTTAAGTTAGGAGAGTAGCTGATGCAATCAGTGGAGAGAGATGCTTGCAAAGGTGCTACACTCCACTTAAGGCATGATTAGGTTGACCTGTCCTCCTTGGTCACACAGGGAAGCTACAGTTCCTCAGTCAGAAGATAAATTTCAGCCTCAATATTTAACTGCCAAGAATAAATTTGTGTTTATAGTGAACTAAAATGATGAAATGCCTTTTATGGAGTGGGCATACATTATCACAAATATAATTAAGTTTTCAAGGATGTTCTTAGCATAAAGGATTGAAGTAAAAACTTGTATTTGTCCTTAAAATTGAAAACTAAAGTTCACTTTCTGACTGAAGCCGTGACTGCACTACCTATTTGAGCATCACATGTGATGGAAAAATACGTACAACCCAACTGCTCTCGCAATCTGTACTGATGGAACCAAGATAAAATATCTTCTGCAGGAATTCATCAGTTCATAGGATGAGGCCAACCATTTGGGACAATCTATTTTTAGTTACCAGACAAATAACCTTCAGGCATGCAAAACAGCCATCAATCTGACAGCTACCATAAACAGGAACAGGCAACTGCTCACTTCTGTAGCACCTAAAGACTCAGATCTAAAGCCCCACAGTTTCCAGGAAACTCAGTTTTGAAATTAAAACTATCCATGAAACTCCTCCTAGTTGCTAAGCATGCTGGGTATGCAAATTTTCAAATTAAAAATGTTTTCTTGCTTAAGTGGGAGCTGAGTCCTTCACAAAAATTAATGTTTTAAAGGTGCTGATCACCCATTAAGCTTATGGCATTCTCTTAAGAATGTGGGCTGAGGAAGTCAAGTGCACTAAACACAAAAATGAACAAATTAATTATTAGGAGAGAGGTCTGACACAGGCAGTGCACGTTAGCTCTGATGGACCTTTCTCATGGGGCAGACAAGGGAATGGAGGAGGAGGGAGCAGCTAATCTGTTCTGCCAGCATAATGCAATTCAAAAATGAGCCTTGCATAAAACTGAAGGCATTTTGAGGAAAGGTCTTCTACATTTGGATCCTCCTTACAGTACTTGCACATGCTTCCAAATGAAATGGGATAATGGGACCTCAGTGTGGGACTTGGAGATAACACAGGACCAGCGAGAGATATGTCTTTGAGTGCCTTTGCACTCAAAAATACATCTTTTGGATAAATCACTGAGATTATAGAGCCCAAACCATGCATGGTTTACTCTGAGTGAGAAGAAAACTCTATGTCTTTCAGTCTAGGTCACTACCACTGATAGTTCTGCTTCCTAGAAGGAGACTCATACACAAAAACGTAACCAGATACACCGCTGTGTGCAACAGAACTTAAAATTAAACACTGACATAATCATGGAGTTTAGATCATAACAGCCTCCTGCCAGTCTACAATATTATGCTTAAATCTGCCAGTAGAACGTGGAACAACATAAATATTGCATCAGTGCTTTGGAGCTTACAATGTGTTACAACTTTTCTTCACAAAGAACATACTTCATGTACTCTCCATTGGGAGCTAATATTAATTCAGCAACCCACTGAAGTGCTTTATGCAGAATAAAGGCAAATACCTTAATGCCAGAAGGAAGAAGTTACTTCTTGTAACAGGTTACAGAACAAAGCCATCCAGCATCCTATGTCTGTTGTTCTAGGAAGGATGCAGTGAAAATGGTGTCGCAGCTCCAGCACTGGGCAGCAGGGACTGAGCAGGCAGCGCAGACGTGGGAATTGCTGTGCTTTGCATCCAAGAACACTATCTCTGCAGAAAAGCCTTAGCTACTTATCATGGTTGCTAATCACCACTTCTGGGAAAACAACAATGTGACAGGAAAGGCTTCAGTTTTGTTCCAAAATCCTCAATGCAAAATAAAATATTTTTAAAACACCCTCTTTTTAATTATTTTTCCATGTCTCAGAAATGAAACAAAGACAGAAGCCCTGCTGATAACCCACACTGCATGAGAGCACACATCTAATTTTGCAGGGAAAGTCATTTCCATGAGTGGCATAAGTTATGCACAGAGTCATGACCTGCATCAGCTTCCTAGAGCCACCTAGGCAGGCTTCACACTGCAGCACTGGAGCTGGGCAGGCTCCTCCTGCCCCCAGAAGCTCTGCTGGTCCCTCAGGTCTTGGAGGCCGCTCTGCCCACCGAGGCAGAGCCCGTCCTCGTGTCGCTTCACGCTGCTTCCCTACACCCACACTGTGGCAGCCTGCTGAAAGCTTCACCCAGCTCTTGACCACACTGAAGTTTTAAACAGGCTGTCCTGACACCTTCCCTCACTCACACGCACGCCTTGTCTCCTGAGGAGGAAATTAAGAGCCAGATGAGAGGTGCCTGGGGCGGCATTTCTCAAACAAGCATACAGGAGCTGCGTGTGAGGCTCTCCAGCAAACTGTCAAAGCTCCAGCTACAGTGAAAGTATTATACTTGCAGTTCTTTGAAATGGTGTGTTTTCACGTGGTGACCACACATGAAGTTCCTCATGGTCATGCATGGCCACCAAGGAAGTACTCGGGGATGCCTTGTTTACCAGTAGGATTTTATGGACTTTTACTGCCAGAATGCTGGGATGAGGAGTACTGGAAGGGGACAGAGTGTTTGCATAAAGGAAAAACAATCTCTGAGCCTGCCAGGAGCACGAGCCCTTCAAGCTTTTCATGCCTTGGCCCTTCTATGTTTTTTTTGTTCATTTCCTCATGACTCCATTGGAACTCAGCACCCATACAACTCAGCAAGAGAATGTTTGCTTAGAAAAAATAACCTGATGAAAACCCCAAGAAATAGAGCTCCATGACTGAACAGCTTCCTCAAGTCTTTTCCTAAGGGAGGAGAACTGGGATTGATTTAGCTGAAGTCTCAGCCGTGGTTTTACACAATGGTAAAGTCTGACAGGTACCATAAAGGTACCTTCTACTCTGTGCTACCAATCACAGCAGCTTCACTGGTCATCTTCTGCATTACTGCCCTTCACTAGTAGCCAGCACAGTCTAGGAAAGAGCAGACATTTCAGACTGTTTTCCTTTACTAAGAACTGCAATGAAAATCCCCCAAGCTCACTTTTCAACCACTTTTCCAGGACGAGTGGCCACTGGGCATCATTCCTGCTGAGCAGTGCAGAGTCGTCTCAGCCTGCAGCCTGCATGACCACAGCACTTAGAGGCAGCCACAAAGAGGAGGCACCTGGCAAATCTTCATCTCAGAAAACCAAGGGAAAGTAGGTGCAGCGACATCTTGTACTTACTGTGCACTGAAAGCAAAAATCTGACTGACTGCCAGGCCTCAGATCAGAGAAGAGCCGCAGCTCCTGATTTGGCTCAAAAGAGAAACTCTCATGCATTTTAATAATTCAACCCTCTACAGCATGCCATGGTAGATGAAATCACATATATTTCCTTTCCAGAGTGCTTTCAGTTGCTTATAAATTTGCCAGTGTTGCTTAGCCCAAAGCCAAGGGCTTGGTTCGTGCACGGGAGAGGCCGAGCTCAGCCTGGCTGCAGCACAAGGGTGTCCCTGTTCCGACGCCTTCCCTCCTGCCCAGCCACATCTCAGCAAGGAGGGCCCGGAGGCTGCAAGCGGTCATTGCTCAGCCAAGGCACGTCCCCTCTCAACGAGTGACCTGGGGGGCAACTCCTTATCTCCCCCAGCTGTCAGAAGAGATGGGATTCCTCAAAAGGTGCTTCAAGTGGTTCTTTACAGATCTGACACCAGAAGACTGGCTGCTTTGACAGAAGGATCAAGACCTAAACACTGGGCTTGGCCGATTTTTAATTTCCTCAGCAGACCTTCTCCAGCTTTTCCTGCTGTAGCTAAAGAGAAGTCTGTCTCTACTTCTTCAGTGGCTCCAGCTCCTGAAAAAGCTCTTTTCCTCTTTCTCTCACCATTCAAAACTGCCTTGTGCTACACAGTCTATGAGTATATAGGTAATTAAATAGACCAAAAAATGTACAAGTATAAAATAGGAAATTCTGAAGCAGCCTTTACTACCTTTGATAGCTAAAAAATTGGTCAAGTTTTCTTCTTGAGAGTAAATCGCTTCAGAGCAATCAAAGGGTTTTCAGCCAACCATCCACATCTGCTTTGTGCAAAACCCTGTGAACATCCAAGAGTTCACCTGTGAATACATTGATCTCAACTCTTTTCTCCCCCCTCTCCTGCACTGGAGGCAGTCAAATACTCCAGCCTGAAGTTTGTGTCTCACAAGGAACTACGATCTCACAAATGATTTTGCATGTAAGGAACAAAGAAACAACCGTCCCCTGAAAGACTCATTCTCCCAAACATCTATAAACTTGAGGGGCACAACAAATCAGCCATCCTCAGATAAACAAAAGAGTTACTTTATGTGATGCTAGTTAAGGAAGCTGCCCTCATGGAACACTTTGCTGCTTTCCTGCTCACCAAGAGCTGCACACACACCGGCTCAGTTCCTCACCACAACGTGAATCACTGCTGTGATACTGAGAGCCTCTGCTTCTGGGTTTTAAAAGATCACAAACTCCAAACTGCTCAGCTCCACAGGAGAAAAAAAATAATATTAGGCTAAAATTCTCCCCCTTAGGTGGGGAGGAAGGGCATGAAAGGCAGACCATGCCAAAGCCCTTTGTGTTAAAGGACTGAATCTACCACTCTCCTGCAAGCACAACTCCCACACTGAGATCAGAATTCACAGAGTCCACAGTCAAGTTTTGTTCCAATTTCTGTTACAGAAATTGCTTGGGGTGAGGCACCCCTATCTGTGCTTTTAACAAATGTGATTTGCCATTAAACTAAACCAAGGCCCATGTGCTTCTCTCTGCTTATCAACTTTTAAAGTCATTGTCCCCCGGAAGTGAGAAATGTGCACAGTGTGTGTTGTAATCAACATCACAGGAGAATTCTGCTCCACTTTACACAAAACTTTGTCAGTGTCATTTTTAAAAGAGACATTCGGCATACACAGGTAAATAGAAAGATAACTGTAGATACAGATCTATAATCTCTATTTAGGAACACAGGGAGCCCTAGATCCAGCTCCCTCCTTCATCTCAGGAAGAAACAGCTTGGCAAATGCTTGGCAGTAGGGCATTTTACAGTTTAAACAACACACACAATCCTCAAATGCAATTCCTACCTGAGAAAATCCCACACTGTGCGCTGACTGACACATCTCCTGAGGTCATTTTAAAAGCTACTTGTGTCCTATGGGTTTATTTTGCTGTAGAGTTGTTCTTTAATCTCCCAGTACCTATACATCAGGACCATGTCCCATCTGTCAGTTAGCTGATGGGCTGAGGCAGGGTGATGGAGAGCAGAAAGCGATGAGATTTCACTGCCTCTTGTCAGTCACTGGGAGGGGATGTGTGATTTTTCCCTGGTGGAACATATAATGAAAGGTTGCTCACCACCACATACTTAAGGCAGACAGCAGGATGATGAGCTTCTCTGAATCTCAAACAATTTCAGCTCACATTCAGGACTGTGGACCTCAGTGCAAGAATATATCCTGACTACTAGAAATGTCACAGTCATCAACAAGACACATTTAGGAATGAGGAGAAAACCCATAGGTGAAGAAATAAGAATTTTGGAGTAATAGCCGGGTCTCTTCTAAAGCTATGTGAGACCACGTTTTCCTTTTTATTGTCCTTGCTCAGTGTTAACAAATAAGAAAGGAATTTATTTAAAAATAGTTCATTGCCAGTTAAACACACAGGATAGTATTTCCTTCCAAACTCCTGAAGCTTCAGACTGCAGATGTTCTCCCCTGCTACCATGAATCCTAAAGAGCCTGACGGTGCCAGGACCCTTAGAGCTTGCTTGGCTTATCATTACTTCCATAGATTACATTTATGGAAATAAAGCAGGGCAGTTTAAATGAGCTGCTTTTCAAGGAGCAAACACAAGCAGTGATGCTGCTTGCCATGAAAAGAAACATTTTCAGTATCTGTTTTGCACGTGATGTGGCTTTGCCTCTCAGAGCTAAGCAACCTGGTGTTTCCTCTGCTGGGGAAGTCTGTGTTCCCAGAGTCCACCAGCCAACATGTAGGATTTTGTGGTTATAAAGAAAGCTTGCATAAAGCACATTTGGAAATGCAGTACCCTAGCAGGAGCCCTGGGAAACATTTGAGCCCAATGCCCCAGAGCTACAGAGGCAGAAAGAAGTGAACAGATGTAGAATTAAGTTGAACGCGAAGTTCTCGGCGCTGCAGTTACCGCAGTGAAAGGGAGGAATGTAAAAAGGTAAGGGATTTATTACAACCACGATCTCATTCCCTCTTTGCTCTTGCTAATGCACATCAGAATTTTGCAGTTTTCTTTTTAATGGATGCTGTTTCCATGGGCACAGAGGTAGTACTGGTCTGCACAAAGGCAACTCCTCCTGGCTGTCCACAAAAAGCAATGGATATTTTTATCAATTAGTATTGTTCCACTAGTATTCACTAGTGTCTCCATACATAGCCACAGATCTTCCCCCAAAACCCAATTGAAATGGCAGCATACTTGTTCTGTCAGTAGTGCTAAATTCATAGAGACACGCGGTCAGAAAACACCAATTTGTACTTTATTTTTGCATGGCTGTGGGTGCTTGCTTTCTAAATGCACCCACATAGACCACAACATATGGCATGCAGCTTTTGCAAATATCACAATGGGGAGGACACCAAGGGAGTTTACTGGTGATGTGGCTGTTGTAACATCTCCAGAAACCAAGATCAGTGGCCTTGTCCTTCTCCCTTGTAAGCTGGTACAATGATATGCACTGCTCTTTCAGAAGAAACATCTGTGTCGCTTTTATTTGCTAAGTGCATACAAGCAGCTTCATGTCATCATATGGGTGCACAGGCAATTAATCCTGGCATTTCCATTAGCTCGTGCAACACGAGTGAGACCAGGCTGCTTCTGAGCTGTTACACTTACAGGTCAAGGCAAACTTAACCTATCAGATCTTAACTATACTTGCACTTTATTTTGACTCATCTGTTACCAGCGATGAAAGCATCCTATTTTCACAGCTAATTCGATTTTAAATTTATCCTTGTTCACTTTCACATTCCCATGTAGACCAAGTCATTTCAATATGCTTCCTTTGACAGGGCTTCTTTCATACCTAAAGATCTCCAAACATTTAAATGCCCCATGAGAAAACATGCTTGCTTTCAGTTGATGCCCACTTGAGATAGTGATCACTTCTACCTACTTATTTTAACATTCACTGTCTTTTCTTAAAAACCATCATACTTCAGTAGCAGGCAATTCCATGGCAAAAAAAAACCAAACAAACAAACAATTTTTTTTAAAGTAAAAGCTAAGATGTTACCCATTATAAGTAAAAAACCAAATTACTAAAAATCACAAGCAAATATAAAATATATCTACCTTAAAATGTTAAAAATACAAAATACTGTAGTATTTTGAGGGGAAGGGGACAACCATGTGGTGCCTGGTTGCTGTGGCTGGCTTTTTCTGTGTTTTCACTCCTTGGGATGAGTTGCACATAGCTGCAGCATCACTGCTACTGCGTCTAGGCTAACACAAGGTGAGGTAAATGGGAACTCCTGCTGGCACTGCAGGGCAGACCTGATCTAAGGCTGTATTTAGAAAACAAATCAGAGTATTCAAAACCTGATAGAGTTTTCTGTCAACATCAGTGTGAAGGGAGTTGATGCCATGGTCTGTTAATGTACATAAAGACAGCAAACTCTCCCATTTGGGATTCTGTAAACTCTGTACTGTCTAAAATAACCTTTAAAGACACCAAGAGATATTTACTCTAAAGCAGGCTTATTGTCAGAGACATTCTTCAAATTTCTTATTGACTTCATTGTTTATAAATGATATTGAATTTACTCTTTAAAGTGGGAAAACAAAATACCCACTACCATTTCTCTACACGCATGAACAGCCGACTTGCTGTAGTGCCTGTATAATAGATGGTGGGAGCTCTCTGCCTTTGATGTCATCTTAATGAACTCAGCATAATTGCCTTTGTGAAACAATGGCAAAGAGCACAGCAGTACTTAAATACAGCTCCACTAAAGCAAGGACTGCTCTTGATAGTGTGCCAACTTCTCATCTCCAGGTTCTTCATTACTTTGTCTCTCTCTCTTTTCAAAACTCTCCTCCAAAATACAAGGCCAGGATCTCAGCTGATATAGACTGATGCATCCTTGTGTGCTATTTACTAATTCATCAGTCCAGAAAAGAAGAGACATCAGCGTATCAAAGCCTTCTCCACACTCAGCTGTGGCAGCTCCAGCTCCCTGTGACACTCATCAGCCCTCTGTACCATTGGCTGGTGGGTTGGCAGGGTTTGGTATCAATCTCCTGGGGTGGGAATGGAAATTCTGCAGCTCTCACAGCAACTTTCCAAAGCAAAACACTTTAATTAAATATAAAAAATTGATTAGCACAGCCCTTGATTAATCTCTGTGTTTATCTGATTCTGCCGTTCAAGCTTTCAGTATTTTTCACTATTACAGGTTACCAACTTTCAGACAAATAAATTGAGTGCAAAAAATATTTTGGGGTAACCATGTATTTTGGAATGCTCAGTAATCACTGTATTATAAAGTGAATGTGACAGGAAAGTTACAAAGAAATCATGCCTTTCTTGAAAGCCAAATTCATATCTGAAAACATCTCTCTCGAACTACACACAGCAGGGTATACTTGTCATCTCTAATTTGGCAGTGATGGGCTTGGCTGATTGTGATTTAGCATTTGAATTTTCTCTTTCTTAAGGGAAAAAAAAAGAAGGCCAAATCTTTTAAACCTGCAAACTGAAGTTAGATACTTAAATTTGAGACTCGTCAAAATAAAAGTGCCCTGGAATATGCTGCTCCTTTTATCTTTTTTTTTAAAGAGATTTTAATAGAGTCTCCTAGCAAAAAAAAAAAAAGCATAACAGATCTCATATGATGTCCAGTGAAACCAGTGACTGGCTTTGTATGGATCTGAGCAGTACTGAAGAACAGGGCTGGGAATGGTGAGTATCATGACACTGTGACTTTTAATCCAGCTCTGACACTGCTCACGCCAACTAAAAGTCTTCTGATGAAGCTAAAATAATCTGAGACTATGCCATTACATGATTAGAATGATTGTTTGTCTTTAGACTTCTCTCTAAATCACCTAAGACCTTTTCATGCTATATAAATAAATTACAACCAGTCTTTTAGCTTCTTTCAGACACAGCCATTATAAGAATGTCACTGACATTTTAGTCAAGATATTCTATTTAGTTTGAAATATGATAGGACCCTAATGAGGTTTTAACCATAGAAAGGCGAATGCTAAGAAGCCTGAGTCCAAATATATCTAGGAAAATTAAAGGAAAAATCCTATAAAACCTATGTAGAGAGCAAGCTGATGGTACCTAATGCTGAGCATGCCCTTCTTATCTGGAGCTCCAGAAAGAGCCATGGCAGGAGGACTGCAGCAGTGGAGGTTTTGCTCGGGCTGCAGTGCTCTTACACAGTGAGGACACACTGACCACAGCTGGCCAGCCCTTGGCTCCTGTAGATGAAAGCACTCTCCTGCCTTCTCACTTGGCTTTACCTGGCACAAGGCAGGGTGCACCACCTCCATGTCTTTCTACCATTGGGCTCTTTCATGTTTTTATGAGTTGCATAGTTCACCTAACAATCAGCCACTTTTATTTCTGCTTGCGAAAGCTGAATGCAGAGGTCCTTCAAACCATTAAATATCCATCAGTAAAATAACAGTGTAGTTAGTGAAGGATTAACATATTCAAAATACGTATATGTTCTAAAGTTAATTAATTTCCAAGTACAAGCACTCATATGACCACTGGTTAGAACAACCTAAAAGCAATGCTTGAGCAGTATAAATCAAATTAAATTACAAACCAATTCAGAAGCTGTGTGTTTAAGTGCCCCCATCAACTTGTACGAAATTATAAAAACTAGGAATTAGGAACAAAACTCTGACTTGACATTCTTTTTCTTAATTTGAATTTAACTGAATTACACATGAATTACTAATTGCTGTTTCTAGTGACCCATGGTGATAATATGAGCTCTGTATTACAATGACCTGACATTTAATTAGTTTGTATGAGCAGAATATGCAAAGTTTTATCATAAAGTGATTTAAACTCATATTGCCCTTGGTAATGCAACATAGCAATAGTGAAATCTGCACATTGGTACAAACATAAAATTTCAAAGAGAATCCATTAAAGGAAAAATCAATTGATTAAATGTAAAATGAAAACAAGCTCTGCAGAGTATTAGGTACTAAATTCTATTCAACCAAGCTTCAAAGTTTGTAATCATCAACTTGAACTATGTAAAACAAGTATTAGTCACACTTCAACTACCGAATAACTCAGTTTGTATATTACTTGCAATTCAAAAAAATCCTGAGCGCTCCACTAGGCATTTATATATGAGCTACAAAATCAGCTAATCTAGAAATCCTTTTGTGTGGGAAGGGAGCATTTGCCTGCCTGGTTCTCATATGGGGTAACACTCCAAAATGAGTAGTGGAATAAGACAGCATGGACACCACACTGCAGAAGAAAAAAACAGAATTTTCTCTATGACAAAGTATCCTCCCAACAAGCTGAGAACGTTTCTGAAGAGCTACTAGCAAGTTCAAACATAATCCAATTAAAAGAAAGGCACAGATGCCACTAAAGACCAGACTCCACTTAATTTACTTCTGTCCATCACTGGAACATCTGATATAAATCAATAACAAAAATGTTGGCCCTTTCTAGCTTTGTTTACTCCTTGAGGGCATGTTCTGGTAGGCGCTGATTTCTTTTTTTTTTTTGGAAGTGCTAATTTTTTTTTAAATTCTTAAAGATTTATTAGGAGAAAAGGGAGGATTGATTTGCAGAAATCCTATTCCCATATTGAAAGAATTTTCCTCCTACTGAAGAAGAATTTACATACATTACAGAGTTCCTACAGGCTTCATCTTTATCTTGTAACCTCTAAAATGTGTTTCTTTGCTGAACCATTAGCACTGCTTGGTGAAATTCTGGACATCTATACAGAGAAATGAGTCCAGGTTCTGGAGGAAATGCTTGCTTGTCTAGAACAGTATGGAGTAAGAAAGGGAGACCAAGTGTCAGGTTTGCAGCCAACTGTTAGGGACACCTTACAATATTGCCAATAATCAAAAGAGCCATTAAGCAATAACCCAAGGCCTGCCATTGGAAAACAGATGCTGATCTTTGGTATGGAAAAGTGTGTGATCATATGGTCAGGCTGTACATTTCATTCACTGTTCATTTTTGTTGCTTCCATGCCAGGAAGGACCATTTGATCCTGTGAGGCTCATACAAGAAACATGAAGCTGTGTCAAGGAAGGTTTAGGTTGGATATGCAAAAGGTTTTTAACAAAAAGGGTGGTTGAGCACTGGAGCAGGTTCCCCAAGGAAGTGGTCAGAGCACCAAGCCTGCCAGAGTTCAAGAAGCATTCGGACAAAACTCTCAGGCACATGATGTGATTCTTGGACTGTCCTGTCCAGGACCAGGACTCAATGATTCTGACAGATCCATTCCAACTCAGCCTATTCTGTCATTCCATAATAACCCATAATAATAACTGGGCCAATCTGATGTAGCCTGACACATTTGTAGAGCAAGTCTCCCTTTGCATTTGTATTTCTTGAGTACATGTGTGTATCCCTTTCTAGTTTCAGATTTCCACCAGCATTCATAAATGAACACACCCTTCCAAAAATTACGATTCCTGATGACTTTATTGACTTTGTATCTGTCAGGGTCCATTCAGATGTACTCTGAAGACATGCTTAGCTAGTCTGATTTGAAAAGGACCTGAGTCCTGGGTAGCTCCTCAAAACCACAGGAACCAATTGTCTGTAAACCCAGCACACAGCCTGCAGCTAGGAAACATTTTCCTGAACAAAGTGTGGCACACCCTGTTCTTGTCTCCTGTAAGTCACATACCAGCTGCTCCCAGAACCCTGAGCTGCAGGTCACCTTTGCCTTTGGTGCTGGCTCAGTGCAGAGCTGCTGCCTGGGCTGCAGGAGCACGGCTGCTGCCCCACAGGATAGTACATCTCCTCCAAGCTCCAAGACACTTCAGCAGCACCCCAGAGGCCACCTTGCAGCCAGCAGGTGCCTGTCTTGAAGGACACACCAGTCCTCTTTAAATACTTTCTCACTTTTCAGCACTACAGCCATTGTGCCCCTTACTGTTGCTGGTAAAGGAGAGCCAATCCTACAGGAATCAGTACCACTTCTCAGTTAGTCTGCCCTACAGCCTCTTGGAGAAGAGGAAACAAAGAACCAAAAACCTGTGGATCACAGATCACTGCAGCCCTGCAGCCCATCTGCCTGGTGCTAGAGGACTTGAATTTCTCCCAAGAAAAATGCAAAGAACAGAAAACATACAAGAACTTGTATACTTGCCAATACCTTACAAGTACAAGGGTATTTCACTCACTTGTCCTCACTCTTCCAAAGATGTCTCCACTTCACTGAGTCAAGGCTGATAATTTCCAAAATCATCTCCTGGCAATGAGGTATCAGTATCATCCATTTCTCATTAGATATTAAGACCTTAAAATATATTGTTGGCTTTGAAATCTACACACAAAGTGTGTCTCTCCAAATTGCTTGTAATATGTGAAATCTACCCTACAGCCTGAGCTTGAAAATTGTACACAGCTGAAGTCTACCTCTATTATTCATTGGCTTCAATGAGACTATTCATGCAAAAGGTCCAAAGCAGTTTTAGGGCTTTTGGTAATATGTGTATACATATATCTTTTTACTTTTAAAAATGAAGGGGGATTTTGGAACAAGCATGAAGATCATAAAGTGGGTAAAGATTTTTTTAAACCACCACCAAAATGCAATCATGCTGGAAGAAGCTGACAAATTTCAGCAGCTCTTTTTCATTAAAGTGCATTACTTTAAACAAAAGCCCCCAAGGCAAGCTCTGTGAGAAGTTTGCCATGATGGTAATATACTCATGTGAAAGAAATATAGCACAATCTAGCACATTCATAGAAACATCACTTTTAAATATAAAGTCCATTATTCATTATTAAAAGAAATGGATACATATGTGAGAAAAACACCCATCTTGTGGCTACATGGCTGACAGCAGCTTATATTCTTTGCAGAGTATTTTACATCCACAATAAATGTGAAAGAGATGTATCTATCCAGCTTTTAGGATGTTTCTTCAGGTTTATCGCCACTGGGAAATAGCTGTGTCTGATTCAAGAAGAAAAGAAAGCTGCATTTATCGAGTGAGTTAAAGTGCCAGGAAATTCAAAGATGTGGGAATGCTGGACAAGTTGAGGCACAAATGGCAATGGCTGCTTTACACTGTAGGACACATGGCAGCCCTCGATAACAGGGGAGCATTGTCGAGAGCTTGATAAAATACATTTCATAAAATAAAGTGGTGTAAGTCTGATTTCATTACAGTCACAGCAGTTTATGATGCAAGGTATTGCCTCAGCATTTTGTGGCATATTATTTTGGTCTCCTGTTTGAAACTAGCCAGAAAGATAGATGGATATTAATAGCACTGATACACAAGCAAGTTATCAGAGTGCATCTACTTTAATTGCTGTTGTATTTCTTAACCCTAGCAGGGCACACAAATACTGAAAAACAGTCACATATGCCAGAGAATCCATATTTAACCAATACCTCAGGTTAAGATTTGAATTTTTCTTCTGCAGGATATTCCCACTGTTAAAATTAACAAATGACAGATGCTCTGAAGTATTCCACAGTAAAGACATTTTAAGGAATGTTATTAACACTTTCTAAGACCTTTGTGGCCCTGAAATTGCACAGATGGCATCTCCTAAAGCCCTGATGGTCCTCTCTAGCTGTGCAGTGAGACAGTGCTTGGAGACTGGTGGTAGCTTTTTGTTTTGGAAGTTTCTCAAAACATGCTGCCTTGAAGTGTGGCAATTTCAATATGCTGGGACTTTTTTCCTTCCCTCCAACAATAACAGGAAATGCATACCTGGGGAATGGAGAAAGAGTGGAAGGAGACAGAATTCACTGTGGATTGTATGTTCCCATCTCAGCTGGAATAAAAGTTAAAAAACAGGAACACTCTTTTAAAGCTGCACCTGTCACAGTGGTTGATTCTGCAGTCTTCAGAGTTGAACTGCTTGGTTTGATTCGGGGTTGAAATTTGGTTGAAGTACTCAGAGACTCACTTGCACAAGGTTTACATATCTGAACGTGTACTGGAAGTGAAGTGCATATTGCCTTGCCCACAGGACAGTGTCAAAGGGCAAGAGTAATCACCAGAACCCCTTGGCTCTGCAATTACCATGCAACATTAGGGTTTAGTCAGGATCTCTCTTAAAATTAGCAGGAGCTTTTGCTTGGCTAGGAGCACCAGACTATATTTGGCAGGTGATGCACAACAGGAGCAAGCTGGGGATACATGAGGCACCAGGTGACTCAAAAGGTAATTCTGAGCCATTGCAGAGAGCCAGAACCTGTTGGAGAAGGCAGCAAGGATTTGGTAACATGGATCAGACATCCATCCACCCTGCCACCTTTCTCTGCTGCATTGAGGAGATGCGTACTCAGCTTGTAAAGGTGGCCTGTCCAACATCTGCACTGCCAGGTGCAGTCAACACCTCTGTGACTATACAGACCATTGCCTTCTACACCACAGGACCTTCTCTTTCAGAGTGCAGGGGCTGCATGTGGGATGAGTTTTGGACATTCTTGTTTGGCATGGTTTTTCCCCAAGACAAGGACCAGCTGGAGGAGCAAGGCCTTGTCACCCATGTCTAAAGAAGTTCTACCCTCAAGGGTACAATGGAGGAGGACGAGCAACAGGCTGCTTGATGCCTGCATTGAGAGAGGGAGTTTTTCTCTTCTCCAGGGAAAGCAAAAAGTCATTTTTAACCACTTAGCTATAACCCCTACATCACCTTTCTAGGGCTCACAGTCCTTTCTCTGCCTTTGCAGTTGTAGCACAAGTGAGAGCCTGGCTTTAGACTTTATAGTGATTTTGGTGGGCTGCCAGCACATCTTGGAGCACACAAGGCAACCAAGTGAGGTGGTATTTTTTAATATTTTATATTGCAGGACAAGCTGGATGTCATTCTATGGAACAGGATAAAAATAATAATATAAATTGGCATTTTCTTAACCAAAGGGCATCCTTAATGCTGCATATGATCACTCACTGCAAACAGGAAAAAGGCAGGAAGTTCTCAAAAGAAAGACTGCAATCATCTTTTGTAACAGAAAGATTTAAGCAATTTACAAGTAGGAATTGCTAGCGACTCCCCCATTAAACATGGAAGATAAATCAGTTAATCTGGAAAAAGTATACAAACCCAATGGGAAAAGGAAATGTTTCTGAACTGATCTATTTAAACTAAGAGTCATTGATTTCACACTGCTCCTGATTAGAACTGGAAAGCCAAGTTTGCTACAGTGATGTTGTTTTTTTCTCTTGTGATTTTGAAGTGGTGTGAAGGGCAAGAGAGACAGAGGCTGGGTTTTATTAGGAATTACATCTAAACTCTGCTCATCACTGAATATAGAATGTAATCACTTAGTACAACTAGGGACACTAGTGAAAAAATTTTAGATGTCAAAATGTTGTTGGAGTGACAGCTATATCACCATGAGAACAAAACTGCAGGAACAAAACTCTGCCATAGCTAGATCCTGACACATTAAAAACCTTGAAAAAAAAACCTGTGACAAATGTGTTTAACCCCCTAAACCAAACCATCAGCAGTTTGATACAGGCTCCAAAAGAGAGCTGTAGATTTTGAAGTTTCAGTCACTCAGTCGCTCCTGTACATTTACAAAGTGCATTCCTAGTTAGGCTGAAGAGAGTTCTCTTGCCTAATTGAGGAGAAGCCCATTATCCCAAAGCACTGAAAAACAAAAACATTCCCTGTGGCCTGAATAAACTAGGTTCAAGAGGTTGCCAAATAGGGAGGCCAGCCAGCCTGCATAAATATTTTAGCTAGCTGACAAGCACATTGACATTTGGTTCTAGATATCAAGTACACGTTAAGCAAAGGTCCTGCTGCCTACAAGCATCTCCATAACAAAATGCAAGTGGATGGGTATACAAACACATATTTGTATTCAAATAACCATATTCAGGAAATCTTGATAAAATGGGCTTCATTTTTTGAAATACCATGAGTAGACTTTTGGATTAATCAAAGAAACGTCAAATCCCAAAAAGATATTGAACAAAATTAAAATACTTGCAAGTAGCAATTAAGCAGACAATGAAAGTTATAAACAAACATAAATTACTCACATACATAACATATCCTACAAACAATTTATTCTGTGGCATCATGGCTCTTACGCAGAATGAAAAAGCAGTGTCTGTACTAGGTCTTGGCTTTAGTAACTATTCTGACACTTGTTCACAAATTTGTCATAAACAAGACAATCCACCAAGGTATAGGTGAAACTCTGCAGTTTGGTATATGCTGTTTGAAAAATCATACAAGCATTGCTTCACTGCCAAACAGGAAAGCTGAATTAAGTGCAGGAACCTGTTTTCATTCTGTGAGTTTTCAATACTTTCATTAAGAATTTGGAATGATGAAGGAGAAAACACCAGGCCTGATGAGGGTATCGAGGTGAGAAAGCAGAACTGATCCTTTCAAGGAAGAGATTTAGTGTCAAAGTAATCTTGATAAGGCGGGAAAAGTGTCTGAGCAAATGAGGATGCACTTCAGCAAGTGTGGAGCTGCAGACTATGAAATGTGATGACTGCATATGTACATATAGGTATATACATACACACACCTATATACCTGTGGAACTGACACAAGACATAAGAGAGGAAACAACTGGAGAGGCAGTGGGTCTTCAGAAAAGGATTTGGGAATCATAAAGGATCATAAACGGCACGCAAGGGTACTTTGCTTTTGAGAGAAAGCAATTGTCAGAGTGAAGTGGGATGTATAAATGGTAGCACTGCTCCTAAGAGAGCTGAAGTGAACCTTCTGCTTTGCTCAGAAGCAGTCAGGCTCCCACAGCTGGAGCACTGCAGCTGGATTTGGGCACAGTATCTAATACCAGAACAACACAGGCCGACTTGAAGGAATTCAGATGAAAAGAATTATCACCAGAGGTCTCTAAACCTATCCTTGGAGGGAAGTCTGGGAAAAGCAGAGTTGTTTAGTCTAAAAATAAAGATGTCTGAAGGGAGATGTGATAACGATCTTCAAATATAGAAAAGGGCTGCTAGAAAGAGAAAGGAAATAAACCCTTTTCCGTGTGGGCCGAGGTTTGTATGCATAGAAATAGGCTGGAACGGCAGCAAGGGAGATTTAGGTTAGACTTCAGGAAGCACTTTCTGGTAAGAACAGCTAAGTCCTGGAAGAGTTGGCCTGCAGAGATCTTGTGACCACCATTATTGAAGCTTTTTAAGAACAGCTATATAGACACTTGTTAGAATCATTCTGGTTGTATCTGCACTGTCTTGGGGCAGGTGGATGGACTGACTGACCTCTACAGAATTCTTTGCTTTCAACTTGCACTGTAACTATGAAAAGTAAGTGATTGGAATACTAACATGTTTCTTTTCTAGCAGAATATCTTTCTTTGAAAATGTATGAGCACTCACTGGATCAAGGCTTGGTGTCTTCTTAGCATCTCCTCTGAGTTTTGGTACACAGATAAAGGCAGCAGAGAGGAGTGCATCAGAACTCATGGGCAGACCCGCATATTGTTTACAACAATGTTTGGCTCCTGTCCTGTAATAAAGTGGACACAAGCTCAATCTCTCTTCCTCCCCAGGGAATAGGTATTTGGTGCTTGCTCTTCACCATCCAGACCAGAAACAGAGGCACAGCAACCACAGAAAGAGTGGGAGCTGGCCTCTATGCCACACTGCCCAAGAAACATTTTCATCCTTCAATTTTATTGCAGGAGATTTGTCAGTAAACGTGCAGACAGGAAGACTTGGTCCATTTTCCACTAGATATTTACCCAGAAGACTTTAAAAGCTCTGCATAGATTTTGGACCAGCATTTTTTTCTCTTGTGGGAGTGCAGTGAAACACCAGCTGCTGTTAATGTACCTTGGTGAATAATCACACTCAGCTAATTTTCAGCTATGAATGATTAAGCACTTCATACAGTATGTGAACATAAAGAGCCATTTCCTCACACTTAAAATATATTTGATTTGAGAATCCAGTGAAGTGAACCCACCCCATGCCAGTATAAGAGGAAGCTGCAGAATTAGGCAATTACTCTTATGCATCCATGATCTTGTGTGATAAATTCTACAGGAAAGCCATGACACCCCTGCACAAACTGATACTCCTGCAACACTGTTCAATAGCAGACTGTATTGAATGCTTTTACCCCTGGTCTGCCATGCACATATTACACTTTGCATCTTTCAGAAGAACATCTCTAGAGCATCTGAGTTTTTTAAAAGAAGAAACTATCACAATTTGGCAGGTCACAGTTTTGGAAGCCTTACTCATTACTAGTATTTACTCCTGCAAACTGTTTTCTGGAAGTCAGTTGGACAGAAAAAAAAGCCACTGATCTGACACAAAAATTGCCAAGTCACACTCTCATTTTACATGAAGACAACTGCTGTTGCTTTAGCATAGACTTGGATTTGAGTTTACAGCCTCAAGTTAACCAAAACCACACCAAAGCTTTATTATGGAAAAGATATTTAAAATTCTCTTGAAGCTAGAAAATTTAAATGACCTTACTGTCTAGAGAGAGCTCAGCTCCCTACTCCTTCAGTGGCTCTCGTTTCCTACGTGAATATGTGTTGCTCAACAGGAGTGAGGATTGTGGGCTTGGCCCCTAAAAATGTGCTTCCACCAAGACTGGTTATGTATTGTTCTCCACTACAAAAAGGTAAGAAACATGATGTATTGTTTTAGTGTTGATAGGAATTTTGGAGGTCACACCCTCTGGAAGAGCCCTTGTAGTTATGCACTGTAGGTGGCCATCCTTTCATGGGTAGTTTTTGCTCTTCTCCATGCCCAAAAAACTCCTTAGTATGACACACACAACACAGCTCTAAGAAGCATAGGCTGTCAGGAAATAGCTGTTCTGATTCTGCACCAGCAAATGGAGGTCTGTACGTATGGTAATAACAATTTACTTTTTATAGAATAATAATAGGCTTGGGTAATTCCTGTGCCAACAGATCAGCGGCTACTGTTTCCACTCAGAGGTTATGAAAGATTCTGCCCTCACCCCTTTCCAATGGCCTCTTGTTCCAGAACAGCTGAGCGTTATTTTTAAGCCATAAAATTGTAGGAGAATGGCTGGGCAGCTATTATTAACAATCATACAGAATTCAGCATAATGTGTGTCTCGGTCCACTTTATATTCTACCACTTAGCACAGAAAGCACAGACTGAAATAATTTACAGTCAAGTGACATTTTGCATGTATAAAAGATACATCTATTTGAACAAGGTGAGTTCAAATCTGTGGTCTCTCTTCAAAGAAAACTTAAATATAAGTCAATGAGAACAATGTCTGTGAAAACAGGGCCTGCCTGGCTGCTTTCAGTGCATAAGATCACGTTTATTCTTTCAAAAACTCCTTAGTGCGCAGGACTCAGGAATAGCTCTTTTATCCTCGGGTTCTCCATTCCCCTGATGATCCACCTGCAGTTACTACTCCAGCTGTCCTTTTCCTGAATATAATGAGTTTTTTCTGCCTTTTTCTAGTTGATGCTCACCTGCTTTCTGTTCACTTCTACCTTTTCCTAACAATGATATCCTCCTCCCCTTGTCCATCCTATTTTATGACACAGGAGTTGAGAGTAAGTAAGGAGAGGAAATTGCCATGGTGGCTAAAGGGATAAACAGGCAAAGTGAAAAATTTAGGTCCTTTTGGGAGGACATACAGCAAATCCTATTCAGATTTCCTGTAGATTTTTCCCTTCTTTTTCAGATTTGTGAGAAGGAAGCCAGAACTGAATCTTTTCCTTCCTGCTTTCATGTTCAACAGGAAATTAGCTGAACAGCTAAGCTGCCCACTCTGCAAACCTTCCCTAGCAGGCCCTATGAATGTCTCCAATTGCTACAGTTTGTTAATTGCCACACAGAAGTTATCACATTAATGCAATTTTGATGCCAAGAATAGTTTAAACGAAGTTAAATGAGTAAAGCATGCCTAGTAGTTCCCATTGTTCAGCCCCATAGACAGGCAGTGAGTTGGATAATTGGGCATTCTGACACTTCCAACTCATTTGTTTCATTACACTGTGTTGCTTGCACTCAAATAAACATCTGCAAAAATTGTGAACAAACAGATCTAAGAATTCCTCATGAGGAAAAAGCTGCTGTATTCAGATTGATTATGCACTAACAACTTGTAGGATTAGGGTTTGGGGTTTTTTTTAGGGATGAGGGCTTTTTCCTCCAAAATGCATGTTGCACCAAAGCAACACAAGCCATTGAAGTCAAAGCCCTGAATATTGCACAATGGGCATCACATTTATTAAAAGCAGATTCCTCTAAGATCCTGAACTTATCCTAACATCACATCCCATCACTATTATGTAGGTGCCTTTCACCGTAACAGGGACACACAGCACTTTGCAGAGTCAGATTCTCACAGATTACTGCAGTTCCTGGACTTCCACCACTCCCAAGGGTGCCAAGAGATATCCTGCACTCAGAGACAGGCATTCATCCCCTGCCAAATAAAATACTCTTCAATGGATGTAACTCACCATTAGCTTTTTCTAGCTTTTTTCTGGTATAGCTCCCCCGACATCCACAATTTTTTTCCCAGCAGAGAACCACTCTGACAGCAAGAGTTACAGAATTGTCAGGCTGGGCACCACTCATTTTTGTGGCCTGACAGGATGCTGGAAGCCGGCGTGGACTCTCTCGGTGCCTTCGTGCTGGCGCTACAGGACGTGCCAAAACACATCAAGTCCGCTCGCACATCTAGTTCAGTAACCTGCCTCCAGCAGTACCTCCCTGCTTCAGGGGGAGACAAACCTTTGTACTGTGTATAATGAGAGGAGAATTTCCCCTCTCTAGCAAGTCATACAGCAATTTGTGGATACTCTGATGGATGAGAATTGATCAGTAAGACTTGAAAGGTCAGAGGTACGCACAGACCTCATCTGCGGCACACAGGACAGTTTATCCTCCATATCACAGGGAGCATATAGTGAAATTTTCATTGTTGCTGATCTAATATGGGACATATTGCAAGAGCAGATTGAATTCTAATGCAGCCTTTATCATTAAAAATCCCAATACAGCCATGTTATTCTTCTGAGCCCATATTTTCAGCCTTCCCCGATTGGACAGTTGGTTTTTTGAAGGCTACTCAATCTTGATTATTTGCTAAAATAAATTCACAAAGCTTCACCTTCCTGAGATATGTCAATTAGCTGGTTGACCAGGCCCCCTCAAAGTCTTAGCACTAGAACAAGTTAATTTTATTTCTACGTAATCTTACTGAACTTTTCTCCTTTTCAGAAATGCTATTTTCTAGAAATAAAAAGATGAAGATTCTCTGCAGAAATGTTCTGACTCTCTGAAATTCCATTAAGAAGATCAAGCAGGCACCATATTAAATACTGAAAGAAAATCGCAGTGCAGCAGTTGACAACACAAAAGCCCAAGATGTTTCCAGTGTGGAAAGAAACAGTTTGGAAGTTAACACTTCTACAGAAAGGATTTTCTGTGCTCGAACCAGTTCTTTTCTAACATTATGAACTTGAGAATCTATAGTGGGTTGTGCATTTTCTTTGGTTAGTTGGTTTGGGGTTTTAACTCCAGCAAGTTTCACAGCATTTGACATAAACACCATATAAGCAGATTTAAGTTTCTAGCCCTGAAGGTTGTAAAGAATCATGTAAAGTCGTGAACCTAAAGGTCTGAAATCCATATGGTAAAAAAGATCAGAAAAGTTTATGCTTTACAGTTTCTAGGAGTTTTGAATCAATCTCATCTCTAGGGAGCTGGAAGTGTTTTCCTGAATGTGAACATGAGCAAAATACTGAACAAGGAAATGAGGCAGCAAGCAGACTAACAAGTTCTATACAATATAAGTATTTTTATACAGCTGCAGTTGCATGGCACAAAATTTTGGGATGACTGCAAAGAGCAATGGAGGGAGCTGGTGGACCAAATACTTGCTCACCTAGGACTGAAAATAACTCTTGCTTCCTGTGTCTCTTGTTTCATATATATATATATATAGGCATATGCACATGAACACATTCTAAATAGCATTTATAGCAATTTTTTAGTGTTACTCTAACATTTCAGAATTGGGATATTAAGCACCAGGTGTTGGAAAGATTTTCACAAAGTTATGCCAGTGCAGTCAGTAGGATTATGCCAGCAATATTACATTTACAGAACCAGGCCCTAAGGTCATAACAGTTGCTCTCTCATAGCAAGTGATGAACAGAATCCCTGGGAATACTGTAAAAGTGGCAGATAATTACATATTTTTACACTTTTATTTAATGATTTTGTTAGACGTTTCATTCTTGCACCAACCCTCCCTTACTTCATAACTCTTACAAATATTTCATTAACATACTTAAAATGATTTAGTTTCTCATCCTGCAGCGCCTGCATGAATCATCATTCCCACAAGAAGGGAAGGAACAGCTACACTAACCCAGGACACTGCAGAACTCTTAGAAACCTCAATACATAATTCACACATGTTCCAATCTTTTTTTTTTCTTTCTTTCTTTCTTTTTCTATAGCTGCCTCCTTTATATTTCCCCCCTGGCCAGGAAAAGTCCATAACTGCAGACAATGAAGCCTCACAGCCTGGTAACAGGACCCATTATTTATTTATATGTAGAAAGAGGATGCATATCATATGACTTTTACTGCTTAATTCAAGCCTGTATTACAGAATTTTCTGATATCTCCTGTGCTTTAGGTTTAGTTAAATACACCAAATACTACCTGTAATGTGTCATTTGGGTAACTGAATTAGAAAATGGAGTTTCTTTAGGATCCAGGATCATTAGAGTAGAGGCATCCCTTCATCTAAAGAGAAATCTATGGCTGATAAAATAATCTTGATGAAGTCTAGAAGACAATGTAGTAGGATTATAATTTGAACCCAGGACAGGGAACCAGCCTCACTATGCTGTAAACATTTTTTCAACTCAGGACTCATTTTGCATTTTTTGAAGAGCCACTATTCAAAGAGAGGGAACCAATTTAAGTTTCATATATGTACATAACACAGATCAAGGTTAAAAAAAGAAAAGCCTCACTCCACTCAATAGTTATTTTAAAGCATTTCAGAAATATCTGGTAAATTTGCATTCTCCTCTGCTGCCCCCATCAGATTTTCATACATTCTTGAACCTTAGCAGTCTCATAGGTGGAAAGTTTTTTCCCCATCTGAATCTCACAGAGTGGTTGTAAATACAAAAAGCATTAGCACTAGTTTCATCAATATTTTGAATTCCACACAAGTAAAAAGCACTTGAAATGATTTTCGTCCTGGTATCTGAATGAACTTAATTCAAAACTGACTAAATCGAAAAAGAGTTGTTAAAGTGACTTGAAGCTTGGGCTACCCTTTTTACAATGTCTTTACAAACCTCCTTTCCAAAGATCAAGATAGCCTTCTCAAAACTGAAGCATCTTAAAGCATCTTGCATCTGACGCTCAAATAAAGCTCCTCAGTTAGATTTCTGAACTTCTAAATCAGCCAATTAAGTGTGTAAGCACGCTGGAAAGAAAATAAACAAACTGAGAAGGAAAAATAAGACCTGAAGAGAAGAAACATATGTGGGAAGGGTAGAAGAGCAGAGAGAAGAAGTGGGTGGGGTGGGAAATATGCATAATAAATCACAGCCCTGCTCTACTAGCAAAGCTTGGTAGATTTTAGCTGAAGAAACAGTCAAGTTAAAAGTTGCCTATGATTGCAATGAGATTCTGAGCACCAGAAAGTTTAAGAAAATTACAAAACTTGGCCAAAATCAGAATTTATTTCTTCTTTGAACACATGACACATTTCCCATCAATGATGATAAAAGCTTTGCCAGTAAACCCAAAAACAGGCTCAGACACTGGCTTTGTTAATTTTCAGTTCTTAGTACAGGGGCATGAAGTGTCTGTAGTGAGTAATCAAGATTGGAGCCTGGCATAGCCACCCAGTAAGGCACTGAGCCTTTGGCCAGGGTTGTGGACTGCATTTCCACCCCAGCACACGGATTGGAAGGCAAAAACTTGGAGAGGAAGAGATACTCACTGTCACCAAGCAATATTATATTGTCACAAGAATTTCACAACACACAGAGGCATGTACATACCATTATAGACATGCACATATATATACATGTTACTCAGCTAGAAAGCATCAGCTAACTAAAAGTGAACACAAGGATTTCAAAGAAAAATCACACAAGGTAAAAAAGCGCTTGCCTGTCTGTGGCATCAGTTGAAGAATAAATATGATAATAAAAATCATCACAAAATGGCATATGGTACATTTCTGTACACATATTATTCACTCATTTTTTATTGTATTTGACTTGACACTGACAATATATCTTACTCATTAGGGGAGCTTATATTTCAGTCTCAGCTGTATGTTAAAAATCTCCCACTGTTATATGGCAAGAATACATAAAAAACAAATAGGCAAAAGCACGCTCGCCTGGAAAGACTTAATATTTCTCAAAATGTTCAGAA
Organism: Notiomystis cincta; assembly: GCA_013398075.1. Lineage (NCBI taxonomy): Eukaryota > Metazoa > Chordata > Aves > Passeriformes > Notiomystidae > Notiomystis > Notiomystis cincta. The sequence continues at coordinate 297,516 of VZRX01015115.1, forward strand.
ATTATTCTTCCCATTAAAAATCCAAAGTCAGAGAGGGAAAATACAATTGTTACCCTTGATTTTTCCCTGGTGTTTCATTTATTACATCAAGAGTTCCTTGATTGGATTCAAATGCAAAGTTACTCCCATGGCTTCAAAGTCAGAGTAAATTGAAAAATGTGCTTCAACAACATTGATACTCAAATAATATCCCAGAATACTGTCTTAATGGCTTTACCCTTACTAAACAAAAACATAACAAAACTTTGGGGGTCCTTTCAAATGAAATAACTGAATGATAATAAAAAGCAACAAAACACACCATATACTAAAGAAAATCTTGTCACCTCTTTACACCCCCTCTGGAAATACTTGAGAGTTTGTTTTCCTGTGACTCTGAAGAAGTTTGTCTGATCCACAGGCACAGACATCCACACAGAGACTCCAAACTGGCATGCCAGATACTAAGGGGAAGGCTCTCATTGTGGGCAGTGCTTTGAGCAAACAGTTGGGTGTAAAACCAGACCAGAGCTGGGAAATCCCAGAAAGAATCATTTCTCAGAGGGAGCATTCCGACACAATTCTCACCAGATTTCTCTCCAGATATATCCATCTGTCTGCAGAAAAACAGGCTGGAAAAGAGGTTCACAAATTACTGTCTGAAAAAAAGCTCTCAAAAAAGTCTCAAAAATCATTTAAATAATCTAAAAATACTGCCGGGCTGTTATAGGATCTAATAGTACCAACTGTTTATTTTAAAAGTTTGGCTCTGGAGTTTTAGACAGCTGCCATTTCATGTCATTTCAATAAACCAGAAGAGGTTAAATAATTTAGGGGAAATGAAGAAATGGCCCAAGAGCTGCTGCCCTTTGTAAAAAATATCAGATGATACTACCGCTCTGATTCCAGTCTTTTGGGAATACATATAGGTTGAAACCACATTAATTCCAATCCTTCCTTCCTCTTGGGAGAAAAACAGTGCAAGGATGGAGCAATGACACCTCTACTGCTGGCAAAGCCAGTATTGTTTTCCCATGAGGTCACCTCTTGCCCTGTTCCCAGGTGAGCTTCCATCTGGAATGGTTTTCTTCAGAGAGAAGCCGAGGTTTGACATTTTCTCTCTGACTGGTGCAACTCAGGGAAAAGCAGTGCGTCTGTGAAAAGTAAAGGGCGAAAAACGCTATATTGTCCTCAACCAGTTCTCCCCTCTGGACAAATAATCAGAAAGCCCAGGAGGAGGTTGGCCTGGAGCAGTGACATCAACCCAGTCAGCTGCAATGAGTATGTCATCCCTTAATGACAAGGGATAAAACAGCCACAGACATACCAAACTGGGATTGTGTCACTGAAGTGAATCAGCTGGACAAACCCCTTTGCAGCCACATGAACACATCAGGATGGTGAAGAGGCTCATGGCTCACCCCTGTTGCTAACTCAGGAGCTGTCAGGATGTCAGTCACACAATGCCACGTAGGGACAGATGCACAGGGTGGTGTAACATTTCCTGAAATATACCGGCAGTCCAGACAGGAGATTTTCTACAAAAAGGATGTGCTGCTCAGAAAAGAATCATCCAGAATGGCCTGTTTTACCAATATTCTTTCCTCAATAGGGAATTAATATTCTCTGACTCTTTACCTTTATTATAGAAAATATTTCTAAGTGTTTTCTAAGGGTAAAGACACGAAATGGGTAGAGTTAATCTACGTCTAAGCCCTGAACTTAAACTGTGATATTTCTACATCATATAACCCTTGGAATGATGGCATTTTACAGAAGGTTTATCACAGCCTCACCTAAATCACAGTGTGATTAAATGGGTTTTTCAGTTTCATTCTTGCCCCTCCAGGATAACAGGACCAGACAATCACAATTGAAGTATTTCAATTTAACAATACTGTGAGACAGCATTTCTCTTTAGTTTCCATCCAGAGAAATAATACTTTTGAAAGCAATGGAGAATATTCTCCAGAGGGAGAATGCCATGGTTAACAGACATCAGGTTTAGGAGCGTATCCATTGTCACCCAGGTGGCCCAGCATAAAAGGATGCTGCAATCTCTGGCCACTGAGATGCATGAGGGGACTGCATCTCCAAGCCAGATATGACTTTCATTACATTTATGAATTATGCCTGACATTTATATTTGAATGTAATATTTTTTGTTTTAATAAAGAATCACTGGATCATCAGAATAATGGATAGCACTGGTGCAAATATAATGAAAATGCCAAGCTTTAAATAGCTTGTTTAATTATTAAAAATGTTACCGGAAAAAACTAACTTTGCATTGCTGTCAAGATCAAATGAACATGAATTTCAATCAAAAGAGAGGCTATTGTACAATATATTAAAACATGAGGTTCTGCCTACAGTAATTATTGTGCACAGCGCACAAAGGGGAAAAAAGGCAACACTATCAATCACAGTCTGTCCACATTCAGTCAATACGAGCCCCTCCCCTGCTTTGTTGCACAGTTTTTCCTTTGTTAGCCATATTATACAATACATGGAGCTTTCAAGAGCTTGGCATTGGATGTGCATTAAGGAAGGCTCTCGAGATCCTTCTTGAAAGGAATTCAATATATTTTCTTGTTTGAGAAAATTGCAATAAACTATTACAGCATCTTCTTTTTATTTATTTATTGTTTTTTTTATTGTTAAATCATCAGTCATCTGCTACTTACCACATTATCCTTTCTATGTGATCATGCTACACAGAACACAAGCTTCTCACATGTTTATCTGCATTACAGTGACAGTACAAGCACCACTCATTCAGGCTGCTGAAGGACTCGATTCTGCATCCAAGAAAAATACCACGACCAAGATTTTCATTTTGCACCACTGTGCAAGGTTTGCTGAATAAGTAGATGCTCTTAATTTTCATGCTAAGCAACTGCTGGGGATAATACAAAACGTGTTGTCTTTCAAGAATCCCACCACAGCATCTGTGCATGCTAACAAACTTGAACTGCATAAGCACATCAAGGCTGGTGGCTCCAGTATGTTTCTTGATTTTTTAAGAGAAGCAGGAGGTAACACTACACATGCAGCTGCATGTCCTTTTTGTCCATCCTTCAGCTTGTACTTCCCAACATTTTGCTGGTAGGCAACTTCTATGTCAACCAGAATGTGTAGCATGTATCCTTGGCAGGATTTCATTGACACTTTAAAAAATATTTCCAGGACTGCTTTTGAAATTCAAGTTCCTTCCCTCCCTCACGCCCATTATTTTTTCTTTTAATCTTCATTGTTTTAAAATTGTTCTTGACTTCCGCTATTTTCTATTTTTGCTAGAAGTTTTATTGCAGTATGGCAAAAGTTCTTGTTCTGTATTGCTCATTTGGATATCAATAAAGTACCACATTTTAAAAGGTAAGATTCAACCTTTACAAAGTTATAGCTTTATGGTTACCCAAGTATAAATTCTGAGCTATATATAATGCATATACTAAAAACATTAAAATGCAGATATATATCATTTCCTCCAACTGGCTGTAACACATCCTGTTTCTGTACACCTCACTCCATCTGTGGATCTAGTAGTAAAATATCCCCTTCCAGAGTGAGCTTCCTCTTAGGGAAAGCACCTATGGAACCACTTTATGCTGAAGCTGACGGGAATTTTGTCCTCAGGCTTCCTACCAAAGTCAGAGCAGGCATGAAAGCTCTGACACATCTGTGTTAAAAGGGTAGGGCTTGCTGCCCATTTTACTGAACACAGAGGTGTTTGTTTGTTTACCTATGTCTGTGAAAAACTTTATATTCTCTAAACTGAAGATTCACAGGGGTGCCTGAAATTAAACAGCAGAAACAAAATGTCCTCCTGCACACGCTTGAGGGTACGGTCACAAATTCTGTAACCACGGCTTTATCTCAAGAGAGCTATAAAGCTGTAATAAAAACCATTTTATTGCTACTCTGTCCCATGATGGGGCTGCTGTTCTCTCATGAATATTGGAGATGTCCTGCACTTAGCCATAAATGCCCCCAGCATTACAAACCACTAAGCACTTGACTCATTCCAGCAAAACACTTTAAACCCACACAACCTGAAGTGTGTATCCAGCCCTATGCAGACTATTTCCAAGTTCATTTTCAGAGCAGGAGAAGCATGTATGGTTGTAACCTATACCAATGTTACAGACAAAGGGAACCAAAGCAGGGTAAGGACATGATCTTTTTATCAATCCAGTACATAAAGCCTGTAAGCTGAAACCACAACTGCTGATGAGCTGTATTTTTTTCCTCAATTTATGGGACTGAGTTCATCTCTTCTGCCTTCTAATGACTTTCCTGGGAAAAGAGGGAACTATTCCTTCCTACCATACTGTCACCATGACACCTTATCTAGGTAGCCATGAAAGTTACAGCCAGAGATTAATTGGATAAAATGAATTAATGAACACATGAAATGAATTTCATTAAAAGCTTGACATCCAAAGACTTGCATAAGAACTGTAGTTTCTTTCCTGTTATTCATACCCCATGACCACCAGCCAAAGCTGGGAGAGCAGGTCACCTGGCAAAACCCTCACAGAAGCAAGAGGCAGATTTTTACAGCAAAATATCACATTTGTGCAGTAAAAATACTTCCACCCCACAACTGGCTTATCTGTGGCTAGTGAGTTACTTAACAAGATCAGCCTTGTCAACTTATAACCACACTGGCTAGCACTTTTTAAATACCAGCACTGTCCCTATACCTGCTCAGTCCTGAGCATGGTTTTCCATCATTAATTAATCATGTTAGGACCAACAGCAGAGGAGATACAGAAAAGTAACTACAGTGATGCTTCAGCTTTGTGTAAGTCAAGGGGAAAAGGCATATTCAAAACAAGTTGGGAAAGTGCCAGGCAATAAATGAAAAATTACTGACTATATCCCCCCCCTCCATCCCTTCATCCCACAGCTTTTGTGGACACAACTTCAAAGGATCAAACAAGTGTAAGTTAAACAAACAAACTCAGCCAAGGCATCTACTGAAGCATCAGGCTCTCTCTGCTCTAGTTACAACCTCTAGTAAATCTGTTCTGTGAATTTTTCTAAACATTAGTTCCAAGTTTCACAGATCTTAATGCAAACATTTTAACTGATAATAGCATGGAGAAATTGTTTGAGGAAAGTCACATCTTGTAGCTACTTTAAGACTGCCTGTGCTGTCCCAAGGGAATTAGTTGAGAGGACAGGGACAAAACACTGAATCTATTAAGCATGTTGAGCTAAAAGCAGTAATTGGCTTCACTTGATATTCTGCAGACCTAGTTGCATTATGCTGTATTAACTTTTCATGGCTTCATGCAGTGTACATTTTTTGACATTGCTTTCCCCTTGTCCCCATGAGAGCAGTCTGTCTATTCCTTCATCTCTGTTTACATTCTTTCAATAAATTACATGGATAACTCTCTATTTTGCCAATTCTTCACTACTGGCATTTTTAGGTTTGCATTTACATAAGACATTCTAAGTTTATGAATTGAATTGGAGGCCATAAAGTTAAAACTAACAAGGCTATAAAAATGAATTTACTTTAATACTGCAAACATGCTCACAGCAAAACATTAGTTGCAGCTAGCTTTTCCTCATTTTCTCCTGCTTCCCCTTCTCATACAGCACTTGCCTCAAGCCATGGAGGAGAAGGCACCTCACCCAAGTCCTTCATTAGCAGAATCTATCATAGCATACAGAGGAGCATCTCCATTTATCAATTTAGTTCTGAGGCAATCCAACAAGCTTATCCACAGCAGCATCACAGTTTGGGAGCAAAGGAGCTCTCATTATGTAGAGTACAACTGGAAATGCACTGAGCTGATGCTCAGAAATTTCCCAGTAACATCTCTACAGCTGGTCAGAAGAGAAAGAGACCTATATAATATATTCCATGGAACAAAAAAGTCGAAGTTCTGCAATCTAAGAAAGAAAGAAATATTTCCACAAGAAGAGCTGCTAACACCCATACCAAAACAAAGGAAATGAGAATTAGATGGGGCTGCCAGTCTGCTCTGTAATTCAATCTTTACAGCATCTCTCTGGAAGGATGGGTGCCAGTCAGTAGCTGTATTTTCACATAAATGATGCAGACATCAGTTCAGCCTTCCAGACATGAGCAGCCTTCTGCTCCAGAGCAAGTACTGTGCCAAACCACCCCAAAAAACCAGAAAGGTGAGATGCTGCTGAGCTCCATTTGACTCACATAACCTACTGACACAGCCTGCACCGCTGCTGTGTGACACAGCCCCAGGGAGGAGCAGGAGGCAAGGCAGGGATTTGCTTGCTCCTAGACCAGAGAACTTGTAGGCAAAGATGTAATTCCACACTGGCAGAGAAAGTTCAGGTGTTTGCAAATCCAGGGCTTTTCAGGATTCCGGGTCAGTCACGTATATTTGAAACTGGAAAGCCTAAATATTGTATAGTTAAGGCTATACAATCTGAAATGTTTAGAAGTAATGGGTTAAAACACTACTTTAAATCATTTTAGCTAGACATCAAAATCTTGATAAAATTCTAATGTCATCTAAGAACTCAAATTCAAGATGACAAGAAATTCAGTGGGATTTAATCACGCATACAGGGAGAAATTTTGTGAAAATAATCCAACCAAATAAATGAGAGCCTAATGGCAGATCTGATGATCCGATCCTCAGAAAGGCTGGCTAACAATTTCAGGTCACTGATATGAAACCAGTTTCTACCTTAAACAACCAAAGCTAATTTGAGTGTTTAATATATGAGTTATTAATTACAATTAGAAACACTTGTCATATTCCAGACAGAAGATTAAGATTTTTTCCTTGATTTACATGCTACATTATCCTGATATTATCTAAACCAACAGCATAAAACAAACAACAGCAAGGAAAGATCACTCCCAAGAGCACAACAACAAAAAATACCTGTTAGACTGAGTTGAAAGGATTTTTTTAGCCAAAATAAAGATAACGGATTAGCTTTCTCCTGTGATTTTCATTTAATTTTTGGCTTGCTAATGAATAAAACTTCCAGATTATACAAGACTTTCATAACACAAGACTTGGAAGAGAAGTCCAACTATTTAAGGTGGGGAGCAAGAGCTATTAGAACCGTTGATAAATCCAGCATTTTCCAAAATAACATTTCCATGGCAAACAGTACTTCAGCAAACAAGATTTCATTCATAAATATAAAATCAAAACATTCTTGTAAAGCTGAACAAATTTGACCATTTTAGAATGCAATTTCTAGCTTTTGTGTTGTTTGTTGTGTTTATGAACTTAAAAATAGACAATAGAAATGAAATAGCTTTTCCTAAAGGGAAAGAAAAAGATGTAGATCTTTCATATGAGATTTTGATGTTTTGTTGTTTGTCTGCTTAAAAAAGAATTCGTCATTTTTCCCAAAATTTTGTATCAACTGGAAGAACCTATTTCCTACAAGATTCCATGTTTACATAACCTCTCCTGGTGCTAGAAGGTACAGGTGTGTGCATACATCATCTTGGGAGTCATCAGAAACCACAGCTAGGCACTTGCCATTCATTTTTGAAAAGAAACAAAGATTTTTTTCCAAGCGAAACTGAAGAATACATCTGCCTGCTCCTGACTACACATGTGCATTTTGTTAATTTGTGAACATCAGCTCTGAAGCAGATTGAGAAAGACAATAAAATACTGTTGCCATTTGCAACCTTTGTGAAATGTCCCTGAAAGTGGATTTGGAACTGAAAAATTCCTGGCATTTCAGGAAAATAGGAGTCTCATCATTATTTGACTCATGGGGAACACAGAGAATGGAATAAGGTATTATAGTTATGCCTATCCCTAAAATTAGGGATGACAAGCAGTGTCCTAGCCTTGAAGGGACTATCCAGGAGAGCAGCTCTTCCTTGTAGGTCCCAGGCTGCTCCAGCAGAGAGAGGCAAAGATGTGCACACTGACAACATAGCTCAGGCAGGGTCAGAAGGCCCCAGGCTGAGCTATGTGCCCTGAGCCACCCTGTGGAATCACAGCTAAACTGGGTGAACACAGAAGACTTAAAAACCCGCACTTCGCACAACTTTTTATTTCAAATTTCTTTGAGTGGTCAAATTACCCAAAGAGAATCCACAACATTCACTCCCAGCAGAAGGCACATGTGTTTTCCCCACAAAGTGACAGAACCTATTTGTAGAATGGGACATGATTACCCATTCAACACCTTCTGTTATTGCAGGGCAGTGAAGAAATGTTGTCAGAGATTTCCTCTGCATGTACTGCTAGGAAAAGGGGAAGGGAAAGAACAGAATAGAACAATTCCTCTGCAATACAATGATCATCTAGTCTGACTGCCTGACAGCCTGGGGCCTACCACAACTTAACTCATGGTATAAATGGCATTGTCCAAATGCCTCTTAAGTGCTGACTGGCATGGGGCATCAACCACATCTCCAAGAAGCCTGTTCCTGGATTTGACCACCCTCTTGGTGAAGAAATGTTTCCTCATGTTAAGTTCAACCTCCCCTGACAGATGCAGCTTCGAGCCATTCCCACACATCCTGGGATGGGATCCTAGGAAGAAGAGATCAGCCAACATTCCCTTCTTCATTTCCTCTCAGGAAGCTGTAGAAAGCAGTGAGGTGGCTTCTTAACCCTTTTCCCTCCAAACTAGACAAACCCAGCATCCTAAACTGCTCCTCAGAGGACAGTCCTTCCAGCTCCTTCACCAGCATTGCTGCCCTTCTCTAGAGTTATTCAAATATCTTAACATCCTTTTTAAACTGTGGGACACAATTTATGGGATTATATTCCTTTGCTGTGTTCCCTCACAGTACAAGAATGCAATTAGTACAGTTACAGCTAATTGTTTCAGGATGTGCCATGTCAGCATTGCACAGCCCTTTGCAGAGAAGAAAGCAAAGTCTTAAAATGCAGTGGCTATCAGTTTATTTTCAAGCATAAGTTAACACATAGGCTTTAGCTCATAAATCCCTTATAATTTGAAATCCTTGCTACTCAAAGACTGTCTTTTCCCTAAAAGCTCTCTGGACAGGGGAACTCATGGTAAGCAAATTCATCTCTAGAGTTTCTGGCTGCTGGTCTATCAGATATCTGTTTGGACACATTGAGCTTTCATCAAAATATTAAGGTTCTTTAACAGAACAGACATAGTCTGGCAGCTTTCTGCACTCACTGCAACAGTTTTGCAAACTAATTATTATGTGTGTGCCAAAAGATGGCTTTTCATGTTTCTTTAATTAATTAAAAAGTTCCTCCGAATAACATCACGCTGACATTCTCAGGTGGTTTCACGTGAGCATGTAGAACCCAAAATCTTCAGTTCTGCTTTGCAGTTATCTTACAGGTGTGTAGAAAGTCTTAGAGAGAGGCAGTCATCTTTTATTGTCAGGTGGACACCTGGCCAGTCAAACCCTTATCCACATCAGCATTATCAGAGACAAGCTTTTCAATGAGATGCTTGCAGAATTTCTTTAAAAACTCAGCAGCATATATTCACACTGCTGGAGAGCAAGGCATATCCCCACAGAGATATGCCACTACTAACTGCATCACACTGATCCACCAGCATTTCATCTCTTGTGGCTTTTTCAGTACCTGGGCTGACTTGGCACTTTCTCCATGGAAAATTTCAAAATGGTACCTCAGTTAATGCCAGTGGTTATTTCCTTTCCTAGGAGGCAGGTACCCATTTTGAAAGGGCTTGGACTGACAGCAGCAGCTCCTTGTTCAGAGCCCATCACCACAGTGCATCCATTGCTCAGCTGGCAGGTGAAAGGCTGGATGTGCTGGCCATGGAGCTGTGGGCCAGCAGGCTAGTGATGGGTGAAAGCCTCACTAGGCTAACCTCCATGCTCTACCCTTCTTTCCTGGATGTCATCAAATGTATGAAACAGTGAACTACATGGCCAGGTGTCTTTTAAATGTAGATTGCAGAAAAGTATAATTCAGGAAATTTAGATTTCCTTGTCCATACCAAAGCCTTGATTTCATGGCATCTCAACAAGGTAGCGCACATGTTGCTGCTCCTGATTAAACTGAGAGCAGTAGGCATAGAAGATCAAAACCTTAAACAAAAGATTTTCATCATGAACAAGGAAGGCCAAATCAAAAGACTCAAAATGTGGTTTATGTTAAGAAAAAAAAAGTTAGTATAAATATATTTTCCAGTGCATAAGTAGTTAGGACTGAGGTCACATCCACACACTCCCTACGAGACCACCCACTGCATTCAAGCTCTTGCACAAGCTGCCTCTCCATTTAAAGGTAGAAGCTGTGCAAATACAACTCAAACCCAACATCTTTATAGCATCGTTTTCCCATTACAGAAAAATTCATTAATTTCTTCATTGTCATTACTTTAAGATCTCATGTATAATATCCTGCAGAACATTAGTCTCCGTAGAAATTTGAGAGTAAAAGCAATATAATCTTGTTTACAGCTCTAACTACAACACACTTCTTCCTTATCTCTGCAAGTTTCACTCACAGAGATTGATGTTTCAATTTTATTTTTTAAAGGTTTTCCTAACCCAACCACATTACACCAGCAAGAGTAACTAAGCTAAATTCAGCATGTTCTGAAGATACAGAAAGACACAAAGAGCCACATCAAAACCCAACTCTGATGACTCCTGCTCTCCCCCCCATAACAGATTAGCCACACCTCAGGTTTAAGCCCCTCCCTACACCTACATGTGGAACTAGTTTGTACTTCCAGTTCTTGATGGCCGAACTGTGGCACCACACAAACCCAAACACTCTCACAGAAGTAAATAACTTTCTTCAGAGAGTGAAAAGCACAAGTTACTAAACCCCCTCAGCCACACTAAGCAGTCACAGCCAAAGTGGGATGTTTTAAACAACCACCAAATTAGATGGCCAAAAACCTGCTGGTGCCAGGAGGAGGAGTCTTTGTGCTGTTTCTATCCACAGCCCATTGCACATCTCTGCAAGACTCTTCTGAGCTTCTTGCAGCATCTGAGAGCTCTCCCTCATCCTTCTGATCCTTCACCATCATTAGGGACTCTTGCTAAAGGACTAGATCACCTGTAAAATAATCTAAATACACAGACACTAAACAGGAAAACAGTGTCATTCATCCATCTGTTCTATGATGAAGACTTTGCATACACATATTTATGCAGCAACTACCACTTTCATCACTGAAGTACTGTAAAGCTACAGTGGAATGCTATTCCCTGCATGGCACAGGCAGGCAGGTCTTGAGCTATATTTCAGTATTCACACAGAAGACAATTGGTGCTGGGGTCTTGCTTTGTCTGCGTGTCTCTGTGTGGCAATATCAGTTCCATGACATCATTTGCTTGGCCTCCAAGTCTGCTGTCCATCAAAGATGTAATGCATGTGCTCCAGAGAGAGTGTGAATCAAGCCAGTTCCTTGCAGGCAGGCAGGTTTAGCAGACTTGCTTCAGAGCAGCACTGTGGCTCTGAGCAAACCCCAGGTGCCACCTGGGATATTCTCTGCATTCAGCTGAGGTTGGAACAAATCTTTTTTGCCAAGCAGTTCAGACCCAGCACTAATGTCAGAAGGAAATGAGAGTTCCACCAGAAATGCTTCTAGGTCCAGTCTTACGAGCTTCCCCATTTACAAAGGGTAAAAATAGCCCTGAAACAATTAACCTGTGTTTCAAGCCCCAAGTTAGCATGTATTTGATGTCTGCTCCACTCAGCAGAAAAAGCTTTTAGCTGCAGGAGTGCAACTGTGCAGCATTTTACCCTCTTCAGCAGTGCAGCCTACGAAGGGGCACCCAAGTGCCAGGATCTCTACTCCCTTCCTCCAGCTGGCATGAGGACCAGCAGGGACCCATTACTTGTTTTCCACGTTTTGTTCTGTTCTCTTTGGAGCACTTCTAGTTAGACTCTAAAGAAACCATCATAAAAAGATATTACATTTGCACATAATGCAATGCTTAGAATGAAATGCCAATTCTTAATTTTTGTTAAGTTACTATATGGCTGTTGACTAAATATTACTGTAAAAATTATAATAATTATATAATCATAAAATCTCTCAGGGCTCTTTTCTTATTTTCACTATTCAGAATTAAAAAAACAGACATAATTCCAATTTCTTAAACAAAAAAAAAGGTGAGACTTGTGCAGAAAATAAATATTAATTGGACATTTTTCATTCCTCTCAGAACAATATACTTCTCTTTAAAAACAAATAAAAATTCAGTGCCTTAACAGTGAAAACCGAGCTCTTTTACTGTACTTCTCATTGAACAACTCTATTTCTTGACTTTATTCTAGTACAGAAAACCCAACTGAATGAAGAGAGCATTGGTCCCATTTTTCCCAGAGACTGCCAAAGAAGACACACTGCAATCCAATGTGCCAATATCCATAGGACACATTCACTCATAGCGTGATCTCTCATTAACAAGGCAGCCTAAATCCAACAGTATGACCATTCTTTTACAAGAGGCTGCAAGGCACAAGGTAGGTGAAACAGCAATTTGACTATTTTCTTTCATCCCCAGCTGTACTGAGAGTACAGATTTGATCAGCTGCCTGCTGACAGATGTATCGCTGTTTACTCCGTGTCCTTGCTCGTGGGTTTCTTCTCTGATCTCTAACAGGATCCATTGGGGCTTGCCAAGCTTCAGCTGCTCAACTCTCTTCTCACAGGAGCCTGTAATGCTCATCACAGGAAGCCATGTAAAATTCAGCTACCAGAGCATCATATACTTACTGAAATCCAAAAGGGACCAAATCGGTCCTCAGATAACAGTGGGCAGATCTCAGCTTCAAGAAAAACAGCAGTCACACATTTAAAGGTGAAATACAACCTAGGAATAAACCCCCAGTGCTGGGAATAACTGGGAACAATTTCCAGAGTCGAATACCTGCTTTTATCATTTTATGTTTTCATAGGTTTCATATTGAGTTTCTCTCCTTTTATTCAGCAGTAGAAAATTTATAACAATGGGACCATCATTATTTGTTATACTTCCTTAAAGGCTCTTTTTGATTTATGCAGTGAGCAAACCAAAACAAAAAAAATAGCTGCCTCTAAATTTATGAGTTGGTGCTGCAGACTGTCAATATTTTGCAGAAATGGTATTGCAGTGGCTAAGAAAGACAATCAAATGTTTCAATACTAAGATATTTTAGTGCTATTTCTACTAACAACTCAGGATCTTGCTGTAGTAAGACATTGCCATTCCTATACTGTTCAGCACCTTCTGGGGTGCATGGGCAGCCAAAAAGATGGGGACAAAATACCACTGTTATTGGCAAGAAGCAAGCATCTTCCCATAAGAGAGGCAGAATTTCTAACCCAGAACAGACATGCACAAGTGCTGGGGACTGAGCACTCTTGTAAATATATTCAGAACAGGATTAAGCCTTGTAGGAAATTTCCTAGATAATGTTGCCATGTAAGACTGGTGTTATCACCCATAGAGACAGGAAGCAGCTATGAGCAGCTGAATTATGCCTTTCTGCTGAATATCATCTTTACTGCTCCCATGCCCTTAAGATCAAATTAGCTCATACTGGATAATTACCAATGCCCTGAAAATGTGCTCATCATTGAGAGTAAACCCAGATTTAGCCATCAGAACCTCAGCTAGGCTAACAGAGCAGGCCACTGCAGGCAGAGATAGTCAGCAGCAAGTCTACTGCTAAGACAGCAAGTGTTGATGCTTCTGAGGGAAGCTGCAAGAGGATAGTGGGGTTAAAGCTTTTGTCGTTGTACTGTCACTAAACTTACACTTTTAAACAGCAGGTTGGACATCTGGAAAAGGGTATTCATATATCTGTGGTATTCATATACCTATGCCTATAAAAAGATGAGAAGAGACTTTTTGGAAGGGTGTGCAGTGACAGGACAAGGTAGAACAACTTCAAACTGAAAGAGGGAAGGTTTAGATCAGATATCAGGAAGGAATTCTTTACTGTGAGGGTGGTGAGGCACTGGAACAGGTTGCCCAGAGAAGTTCTGGATGCCCCATCCCTGGCAGTGTTCAAGGCTAGGATGGACGGGGCCGTGAGCATCTGGGTTAGTGAAAAGCATCCCAGCTCATGGCAGGAGGATTGGAAAAAGATGATCTTTAAGGTTCCTTCCAACCCATGCCATTCTATGATTCTTCGACACAGACTTCTCAAGAATGAAGTTCCTGCATTATATCACCTAACAAGATGTACTAGGAGCTTTCTATTAAAAATTGCAACTTTCTAACTTAGTTCACATTGAATTCATTGATATGCCTCTAATTTTCTCCAGTGTAATATGCAAGAGGATTGATGTAGAACATGACAGCCTAGACCTGTAGCAGGCTAAGTGTATTAAGCAAGACTGCATGCTCTTGATGAGCAGTTGAGACACTCCATCAGCAATCCAACCCTAACATCAAGGAATATTTTGCAAAATGGGATAGATGTAGAAAAATTTACCAAAGCAGTTGTCAACTTCTAAACTCATAAGAAATTGGGTGACCTTGGAAATTCTTTATGAGCTCATGTCTTTTAAGTACAATCTGCAGTGTGATGATGACTGTTGTGGAAGAACCTGACTGAATTATAATGCACATCTTACTGTGTTACTGGCAAGATTACTATCAGGTTATTAAATACACTTTTCTGTTGTCTGTATTTATGAATATACTAAACTTTAGTCTCCTGAATTTGAAATGTGTATTTATTAACTTCTTCAGAGAGATTAAATAACTCTTCCTGAATCTTAAAACAAAATATGTCAAGCTCCTAAATAAATAAAAGCATTTTCTAAAATAGTCTACAGGAAAGCTGTATTTCATGTAGACCTTGATTTCATTGCAAAAAGTCATAGGAATCACAAGAAAATTCAGGAGTACCACTCCACTCAGAATCAGTTTAGGCAGAGTACAGCCCTACCTAGATATTCCTCCTAGGCCTGATCATCCAAACAGATTTTATTTATGCATCTATTTAAGCACCTGCCCCTAACATGGGCACACAAATTTTGCAGGAGACCACAACAGAAGTGTTGCTATAGACAAGGTAAATGATATCCTCCACTCCTCCCTTATCCACAGGCCTAGTCATTTTACCACAAAAGAATAGTCAGATGCTTTACTCTTGGTAAATCCATGCTGTTTCTCCACTCACTCTTTATTTCTTTAATCTGTTCTGAAATGTGTCATTCAGCTGTAAAATAGATCTAAAAACATATAGCTTTTTTTTTTTTTTCCTTTTATTCAACACTCACAATGGAGGAGGCCAGCAGGAGCTAAGAACAGAAGTCAGGCACTATTTAAGATATTCATACTCCTCTGTTCTTTGCATAATAGTCCAAATTCAAAACACTTGTGCCAATTCATATTACAACCTATCTCTGATAAAAAACAAAGAAAAAGGTAAAGCATTATATCTGTCTGATGTATGCACACATAAGGCATGGGTGGAGCCTTGCAAGTAGTTCACATTTGAGACCTCTAGAAATGCATAACTACAGAAAAATTCCACCTCTGACTGAGCTACCAAGGGAAGCATCAGTTAGAGCATATGTTTAAGTGTGGCGTTCCAAATTACTAGGAGTGATTTCAAGAATAAATCAAAGTCTTTCTGCTTGAAGTAATAAACATTCATAGCCTTTAAACCAACATATAATCATCATTTTGTTAATGCTCCTTGAAGCCAATAATACCCAAAAAGTAAATACTTAAGAGCAACTGAGAGGCTTGGGAATAAATACTATTTTCTAAGTATCAGCATTTATGACTAATACAGTTTATCATCATATCAAAAGAACAGTGCAGGGTACTGTGACTGCTTGCTTCCTGAGGCTACAGCTACCAGCACAGCCCCACTAACTTCAAGGTTACCATATGACAAATACCAAATTATGTGGCAAATATTGTCTTCCAAGCCAGCAAACTCTTAATTAGATCATATGGAAGAGTCATGATTTCAGTCCTCAAGTGAAATTGGTCTACTTTAAAAAGCTAGACTGTTTAACTAGTGAGTGCTCTGCATATTCTTCGAAACAGTAATAAAGTCAATTTAGGAAGGAAAAATCCCAACAACAATGAGATTTTGTTCAGCTGGAACATATGCTGGGAAGAGCACTTATTTTAATGTTTGCCAATAACATCCATCAAGCCTGTATGTTTTATCAGGACCCTGCAGTTAATTATAAATAATAATTTCAAGATCAGACTTCCATAGCTCAGCCGCAGAGAGGTCAATATAACACATATGCACACATTATTGGGATGTTATTCTGACATCTCACTATAAGAAAACAAAACCAAACCAATCAGGGAAAAAAAAAAAACAAAAACAGAACAGATACATCCACACTTTCATACATGCAGCATAAAACCTGGGGACAGAAGGAATAAAACCAAGACCTATGTTTACAGTCACCAGAATCAAATGAATGAAAATAACACAGATTCTAAACAGGGGAAACTGCAGTTTTCCAGGAACTGTACCTTCAAAGGGAATTATAAAAGGGACCACAAAACATTCTTTAAAATAAGCACTTATGTCTCTTGCCTCTAATACATGTTAAACATAAAATGGAAGGGAAAGCCAAGGCAACTCCTACTGGCATGCTCAAAATCAGAAATTTAGATTTCTGAAAATGCTGCAAACATTTAACCAAAGACAAAAACTGATGGCACACAAAAGCTGTTTTAGAGCAGACTTATGTATACGCAGATATTTTCATCAGACTATTTTTGATCAGAAAAGAAAAAAAAAATCCCTTCAAATCTATTAAATTGTTAAAGGGATGGATAAAAAGAACAGTAAGAATAGCCCTACTCTTAGTCATAACAGGAACTTGTCAGAACTTGCCAAAACCATCTGCACATTTCAACAGTACAGAAAAGTACCAGTAATTCCTAGAAACCCCCTCGCAAGTACATCACTCAACATATATCCCTTCTCAAGATATTCAGGTGAATCACCTGCAGTTTCCAAACTGCACGTGATGACAGAATCATATGCAAGTGTTAGCTAATAAAAATAGAAACAAAAACAATTAAATCTCTGCAAATCCAACTGAAAAACAATCTTTACCTGGAGAGAAATAAGATCAAGAGCTGCTTTTCCTCTCTAGGTACATCTTCACTTGCAAGAACAAGCTCTGCCCAGGTATTCCCTGCAAGTACTTTGTCAGTACCTAAGCTGAAGATATTTCTTCTCAAAAGAACCTCTTATTTTGTACTAGAACTTCTTGGGAAAGGTAAAGGACTACAATGGTATTTTTTACAAACATCATACATTGTCACACAAGGAAGGGTCAGCTGGTATCTGCTAGCAGTGCTTATTGCAGTGGAACTTGTCTCCTCCCTCCTCAAATGAGAAGTGTATTTGTGGGACTAATTGTATTTGAGGTCACACAGTTTCTCAAGTTGTATGAGCAGAAAAGAGCTGAATTTCTCATCAGAAGGTATCTGATCCTCAGAGTTTCCTGGCAAAGCCACATTTTTGGCTGATTCCTCCACTCTGCAGTTCAAACTAACATTAGATCATAAAGGCCCAAGAAATCAAAGGAAAATAGTATCACCTCAAAGGATCTCCTGTTTCTTGATTGCTCCCCACAGATGGGCTGCTGCAGCCAGATCCCACCAAACAGCAGGAACACAGCTTAGCAGCAGTGCCCTAAGGAAGCTGAGGCACTACAAAGTATATCTGAGCTCAGGTATCAGCTCTTGTTTTCTCCACTGAGACCCCACTGAAGTCTCAGCCTCTGCTCAGGTCACAAAGGACTTTGCACAGTTTGTTCCTGGCGTGCTTCAGGCTCAGCTCATACCATGAGCACAACTTGCCAGCAGTGAGAAACGATGAAAGAGGAAGAGGGGAAGAGTCCTCAGGCCCTTTTGCAAGGTCACCAGCAGCAGGTGCCTAACAGGGAACTGAGATGTGAGGAAGAAACATAAGCTTTATAGGGATAAAAACCTTGTGCACGCTGAAAAATTATTAATGGGTAATTCCCAATGAGGACAGCAAGGCAGGCAGAAGCTTTCATGCCTACTGCTGGGGCAGTGAGAGAAAAGAAGGAAATAAAAAAAGAAGAAAGAATAAATTAGGCTGTTAAGACAAATTCTTTATGTAATTCCACTTGGATTTAGTAGACTTGACAAAAAAAAAAATATCTCCAGACAGAGACAGCTGCTGTCCTTTTTGCTCATCCTAGCTCATGGTTTAGACTGAGTAAGTGGATTGCTGAGTATCAGAATTTGATGTTTCATTTCAGCATGTCTAAAGGAGGAAATAAGGGACTGGCAGGAGAAGAGACAACAATGGTATCAAAACAATTTATTGGCCTCCATTGTAAACTTACTTTTCCTCTAGTGACTAAAAGGAGAAGGTCTGAAAAAAATTATACAGTGCCTCATTAGAGAATCCACCTCCTTCCATGAAGAGTGCAAGAAACAGGAATTTCCACAAAGCTTTAAAATACTCTGTCCCTTGCCTGCTGATCATCTTGGTCAAGTGGCAGACCTACAACTAGCACCAAAACTGGCATCACACTGGTCCTATCTCTTGCTCAAAGTCATGATGGGACAGGTTTCCTCCAAACGGTGAGTAGGAAATAGAAGGTGGCTGTCATCCTTGGGATTGATGCTTTAGCAGATGTTTTTAGAGGTTTCCTTGAAATAATCCTGCCAACCTTATTTAGTTCAAAATTTAAATGCCTACGAGGAATTGCACTCTCCCCACAAGCAATGGAGGCAATGGGAACATACATGTGAATTTGAGAAGGAACTTCAGCATGTAACACCAGGTTAGAGTCCCATCTGGAATTCCAAAGCCATATGATGATGGCCTGGTTGAAAAGCAAAGATAAAAAGCTTTGCTTCCAGGAGTGGTAAGAGTGGACTCTGAAGGGGGAACCTCTCAGACAAGCAAAAAGAGAAAGACACAGGGCTGTACCCAGAGTCAAACAAAGGAAGCACAGCTGAATGACTGACAGGACCACAGGCTGAGAGGAACTGATGAGAGAAAAGCACTGCCTACAGCACATGTAGCAGGGGAGTTTTATACATAGTGGCTAAGAGGAGCATCTTCTGGCTTTCAGGGCTCCTGCAAAGCCACAGCACAATAAAAACATATCATGGCAAACACTTCAGGAAAGGGACAAGACATACACAGCTGCAAAGACAGAAGTCAGAAGAGAATACAGTAACTCCACCAAGGCATGGGAAATGTCAGCTAACAAGTTCAGACTGAACTCCAAGAAGCTGGGGAAGCAGACATACAAGTAATTCACTCAATAGAACTGTGCAAGTGTAATAAAAGGGAAAAACATGATTTTGTACTGGACACAAGGTAAAGTTAAACAGAAAGGCAACTATAGGTGCAGTAGAGAAAAGTCAGGACAAAATTTATAAGGAAGACTTTGCATACAGAATCAGAGCTAATAACTATGGCAAGAAGATTATACCTATCCTTGCAAACAAAGGGAAAGCACACAGCAGTAAGACTGCAGGCAGCCTCAAAAGATGAAATATTGTATGCATATGACAAAAGTAAAAAGAATGAGAGCAGTTTTAAATCACAGACCAGTATCAACACCAAGGACATATTTGTGTGTAGTGAGCACAAAATAGATAACACAACTAAATGGCTCCAGAGACAGCAACCAAGATCAGAATTATATCTTCACATCTTTGCTAGAAACAGACAGGGAGGTAAAATACAAGATAAAAGAAAATCAATATGAATCTATAAGAGTAGAACTATGTCCAGAATGTGTGTTTGTTGTCCACCCAAAGATCGTGCTGTTACCTGAAGAGGTATGAACATTACAACACAAATCTTTCCTAAAGAGATTAAGTAAACTCAAAGGTTATTTAGTTTTACAAGCTGTAAAAGTGTCTTCTGAAGCTTTCAACTCACAAACTGTGCTGCAGTTAGAGCAGTCAGAAAGAGTTGGATCTCATTAAAATTGTGCTTAAAAAAAAAAAAAAAAAAAAAAAAAAAAAAAATCAGTCCTGAAATTTTTCAGTGAGGCAAAATTTTTCAGCACACAGTCCTGAGGTTTCCAGAGTCCAGAATTTTTGGGTCGTGTTCACTTCTGCTGAGAGAACAAACTATCACCTCAATGGGGAAAAAATATTTTTTTAAAGTCTGACAAATAGTTAAACTTGCACCATACCACTGTAATAATACCCAAGAGTAGGATACAAACAGACAGATGTTAGAGTAAGGTCACTGCTAGTACAACTACAAGTTAAAAAAATGATCAAGGGATATATCAGTGACTTCTGTAAGACAGTCTTGTAGCAGAAAAGCATAGCATCTGAATAAGAACATGAACTGTTAAACCAAGCTCGTTTCAGACCACTTCAAGGTAACAGCTGGGGGTGGGGGAGAGGGAATTAAAAGGAAAAATTTATATCAACTGCACCTGCATAATCAGACACCGCAGGAAAAAAACTTGATACTCAAGCACATTTTACTGTCAAGGTGTTTTGAAAAATACTTCAGTGTTACACACAGCGAGAGAAAACACTTTGGCTGTGTACTATAAAATTCTTTTTAAAACTTTCTCAGAAGTATGTGGGAGTCACTCTGAAGTAGAACCATTTCTCTGGAGGCGCTAAAGACACAGTGCATTCCCCACCAGGGCCATGACTGTTCCCAGCAGAGAGCTCTGATGTGCATTAGGATATCCAGCTTAAGCAAGAGGCTGCAGTTGTGCTGAAATGCACAGCAGATTTTCAAACGTAGTATAAATCACCAATTTCCCCAGAAAAGAAAAATTAAAAAAAAAGGAGACAATAACATCATTATCACAGACTATTATCTAGATACCTGAGAACTAAGAAACCTGTCAGACATTACCTCAGTGACCACTGTAATCAAAGCAATGGACCATTTGCTCAGCCATGATATCTGAAAATGTGAAATATCATTATAGTAAACCAGGCTCCCTTGTCTTTGTCTGATTTACCTGGAAATGGGAAGTCAGGCATGTCACATACCATTTCTATAACAGAGAAGTCAATCAAATGGTAAAACTCAATAGCAGTTAAAATTGTTATGGCTAGTCTGGATGAAAAAAAAAAAAAAAGCATGGCAGGCCATTCTGAACTGAAGAAACTGATAAAATATTCAAACAGCAGAAGAAGTGAGTTTAAGGCAGCTCCTGTGTGACAGTAAGACATGCACTCTGCCACGTGACAATCACACACAGTGCTTTGTGTAGTCTTGAGATGCACAAAAACAACCCTCCTAAACAAAGCAGAAGAAAGGTCAGTAACCAGAAAGATTAAGTGATTACTTGCATTAGCAGGACAACATACTGACTGTAAAAGGACATTAAACAGCTTACTTATATAAAACATTTATTTTATGCTACTCATAGTGGTTTTGACATATCTTTTGCAGGAGTATGTAAGGCCTGTGGCAGAACAACACATAGCACTGATTATTTTCTTCCTGAAAGCATACTATGGAATCACAAGAAAGTGCAAAACAAAGGAGGTAATCTGGATGTCAAACTGCTTTCACTGTCTTCCTTTTGACTTTTAATAATGAATAAAGTGAAAATAACAATTATAAAAGCTACACTTAACCTGAAAATGTAAAAAGAGGAAAATAATTTTAGGTCAGAAACTAGACCTTACTAAAGCTATTTTACTAGAACAGTATTACTAATTACAATCCAGAGTTTCCATAAGTCTAGAAATAAAATCAAAATCTCCCCTATTTAAAAGTAGGCATAACCACTCCTTGATATACACAGTACTCAAGAAAGAATGTAAATATATTGATGCATTATTTACTCATCACCTTGTATACAGTCTCACTGGGTATTAATTAACACATGAAAATGTCCAGTGTATTTAATAACTAATTAGAGTGGAAGCTAGATGATGTGCTCCCAAATTCAAGCCCTGGGCTGTGGAAAGACATGCACTCAATAGGCTATTGAAATATAAAGACAGTGCTTGGAGCAGAGGAAGTTTACAAGCCCCACGTTAGCAGAGCTCACTGCAGCAGAAATGGGCGAGCACAAGCCTGCCCTGAGCAATGAGCATTTGTGGTTGCATACAGGATGAGAGCAAAACAATAGGCTGCTCTTCAGAAATGCATCTCTGGTATCAAATGCCTTTTTCCTTCCTTTTCAGTTGTGAGCCACTAAGCCACAGGAACATCGTGACTGTATGTCTGATTGCTGCAAGAGTATCAGAAAGCACCTTTGAAGTGTCATAATCTGTAATTTAAACCCGTAATACATCTTAACACAATGGACTGCAATATCCCTTCACAGGCAGAAGAGGTGTTCCTTACACAAACCCTTTTTAGTCAGGAAGAAATTTCTCTTTTAAGTGGATTTCAACACACAAACTAACTTACATTAGCCGAGACTGCAGTCTAAGGCACACAGCAGAGGATCTGTATTTACAGTCATTTAGATCCAGTCTGACACAGATGGTAACAGGTAGGACATCTGACATTACAGATGATACCATGTCCTTAAACAAATTCCATTATGCCCAGGTATGTATTGAGCTGCAGTAGTTTCAGATAACAGAGTGACCTTTCCTCCATGTGCTTTGATACTTAAGTAAAGGAGGACAAATTAAGGACAAAATACAAGCTTTCACTTTGAATTTCACCTCTCCTTCTCCAGTTCTTTCACGTGCATTACCAGATATAAAAAGCATACACAGCAAACCACCACCAAGCTTTCAATAGTCTGTTCACCAGGATGCAAGTGGGATTTCAATCGCATTCAGGAGCGCTGTGAAGGGATCAGACTCAATTAAACCACTCACGCTTTTTACAATTCTCTATAGTGAACCTCTAAGAGAATTATCACAGTGCAATCAGACCACATCCTCACCAAAAAGGTAGTCCAGAAACACAAATATGCCATGCTGCGTTTCTGAATTACTGCAAGCAGCTGAGCAAGCAACTTATTAGTTGAACAGGAAGCCAGGCATGCTTGAAAATGCAATTACTGCAATGTTAATGTGTCACTGTCACTGATCTGTACTTTAGAGTTGCCTTCACAAAGGGAAAGTGACCAAGAGTGATAACTGAAATGCAATGAGGGGGAAAACTGTCATGTAACTGTTGCCAGAGGCCAGAGGCCTCTTTGCTTTAATTGCTGCTTATATATTTTTATAACAGATTTTTCCACCTTACCAAAACACCAAGTAAAGCCCTACTATGCACAAAATTCTTTGATGTTTTGGATTCTCCCCTGCAAAATTTCCCTCTCCCCAAGCATCCGTATACATCAGAGGCAGCTATAGATACTCCAAAGCATGGTTTCAATAAACTGAGATACATATCAAGAACCTGGTTTAAAAGTATTTTAAGATTTAATGCTTCTGCCTCCTTGTGGCAGATGCTGGCATGAGCCTCCCTCCAGAGCTGATTCAGCTGCAAACGCGTCTGTCAGCTCTGAGACACACAGAAACGTTGGCTCTCCTATAAAATCATCCAAATGCAGATTACAGTTAATATTTTAACTCACTGAGAAACCACAACAAGTTGCAAGACAAAAATAAACTGGAAAAGATTCACTGGAAAATTTGTGCCATTCTCATGTCTTCCTGAATTAACAGCTATTCAGCAAATCTTCACAGGCACCAGCTCAGGGGAAAGCAAAGCTGAGCTGGGTCCTGGAACTGATCTGGAGGTCTTAGCAAGCTGAGCCAACAGGAGTCGGTGGCTTTGATGTGGAAAGCATTAAGTTGCTTGAGACCTGGTCTGTGCAATGCTTACTTGTCTTTTTGGTACACTGACACAAATACAACATGCCATGGTGATGGATTATTGTCCCAGCGCAGCAGAAGCTGGAAAAGCTGACCTGCCTCACATGTGAAAAATATTCTCTATAACCAAGAATAGCCTTCACCTTTAGATCACAATAACGCACGTTTAAGTAACAATAGAAAGCTCTAACAATTCAGAGTAAACATCTAAGTGGGTCCTTTACTCCTCCAGCCCTGAGATTAGCAACTGCTCCAGGAAAAGGTACAAAACAAGAGTCAAGCATGGAGCTGTACTGCTCCAGACAGAGCAATCCTGTCTTCTGAGCCCTACCAAAGTGACAGCATTCAGAGCCAAGGGTTAGATATGCATCATTATGCTGAACACATCTCAGTAGACTTTCTTTTCCAGAGGAGTTAATGATCTTTTCAGTTTGTTTTAGGCACCTTCAATGAAGGATTTCAGTCAGACTTTTACTGTTGGAAACCAAGTATGTTGCAGGATCCATGCTATAACCTAAGAGTTTGCCAATTTCTTGGCAGAGGTCAGGCATATATTCTTCCTCATGGCATTTCCAAATTACAGAAAAGCTTTTAATCAGGACCCTTGCTAGTTGCAAGTTCAATATATTATATATATAAGACCAAATCATCTCTTTGTGAAACTGGCATCATATTCCACAACTGAGTGACAAGGTATGAGCTAGAGTTGAAAGTTTGGTGTTTTCTGTCTAGTTTACTTGTGGCTCTTCAACAAGCCCATTCAATAGAGATAGTTTTGTTTCATTCAGGTACCAAAATGGAACAGCTCTTGAGAAAGGTCATATTAAGGACAATATGGGAGAAAGAGTGAAATACTCAAAATTGCTTCTGAAGATGCTTCTATACTGTAATGGGGCAAAGTACACAGGAAGTTAAAAAAATACTACAGACTATGTCCCAAAATTAAAGATTTCTCACTGAAAAGAAAAAGTAATCACTGCAACCTTAAAAATGAGGAGTTCTGAAACAGTTCTGGCATAAGAGTAGCCACTTAATTGTAACATGAGAACACTCTAGTTCATGGACACTCCTCATATCAGTCAAAACACATGGCCTTTTATAATGTTTTTCTCATACTTCTTAATGCAGATATATCAACAGTTTTACAAGCATTGTTATAGGGAGGATTTCATATTAATGTTTGTACCGCAAAGACTGGCACAGCCACTATTTTTTAGTAACTATAAAACTTCTCATACACTACATTTGGTAAATAACATCCCAGAAGAAATAAGATTAAGGAGGAGTTAGAAGACTGGACTTAAAAAAAGAAAAAAAAGCTTAAGATAAGTTTCTACTTCACAACGCAATTTAGTTAGTTAAATAAAAGACTGAAATGAAAGGATACCAGACTGCTACCCTGAGATAAAAGACTGAGGCCTGATGACTAAAACTGAAAACAAGTAACCAAAGGGCAAAGAAATCAGAACTGAATCCTGTGTTCACTTAGTTTTTCCTTAGTTACATTTCAAAATAAGTGTTAGCACAACATTCCTAGATAAGAACCAACACATAGAAAGTTATGTGAACATAGAGATGACAGTAGCTCAGCTAATGCTTCACAACCTGAAGTTTGTTAGTGTGTATTCATTTGATACATGCATTGCCCTATTGCCCCAGAGAACAGAGAACATAAGTGATGGAAGCTCAGGACCAATATATTTATTTTACCAAACTGTATTGACTGTAGGATTTACACTTCCCCTTATGGAAGTGGAACCTCATGAACAACTCCTGCAATGTCCTCCTCTGGACAATTCATGCTTTTAACTTTTATTATCGGATACCTGTAGTATACTTCACTCAGTAAGACAGAGAAATTCCTCCTTCAGAAGTTCACAGTGTAGAATGGAGAGATGCACTACATTCTTTGAGGGAGATAGTTTATTGTAGTTTTATTTTCCAAAGGAATCCAAACAGAGCTTGCTGGCCTACTGCATATGGTGTCCTACTACAAGGACTAAGTATTCCACGATTTTCTCCTTGTATGGTCTATTTTCAGTTCAATACAGCTAGATTTCCACTGAGACCATAACATCATCTGTTTATATATTCTGTCAAGTGTTCCCAAGACCTACTTCAATTGTTTTTCTAAGTGTAGGGCCTCTGCTGTAGGTCCTCAAATAGAATGCGTGCAATATTGATCAAAGTCCTGCTTGCACTCCATGCAAGATTCAATATATTCCTATTTGATGGGTACAAGCAGAGCTTGATCTTTAGCAGGATAAGCAAGCACTGTACTGCAGGACACAATAGAGCTCAGCTGTTCTAAGTGGCTTAGAATTTTGTCTAGTCTTTGGAGGTCCATCTAAAAGTCACTGGACAGATTAACAATAATTCCCCCCCCCTCCTTACAGTCAGCCATGGCACACCACACAATTGTGCTTACCACTTCCACTGCCCACAAATGTAAACCATGGAAAAAAAGCACATGTGCCTTAAATCAAAGGCTCATTAGCATATTCTGCCAGATTATCATCTCCCTCCACAAGTTTTTGATGGGTATGTTTGCAACCTGAACAGTATTCTAGTTTTCCATTCTTTATTTTGCAACTATGCAATTGACATTCACATTTCAACCTGTGCAAGAAGAGGGATTCAAATCAATCTCATCCATTGAGGTACCATCACTAATTCTTGAGAGTTCAGATGCTTTCCCCATTTGAGCACCATTCACACTTAATAGAAAAAGAAACCAACAAAACATCTCATTTTGCCAGTCACATTTTCCTTACATCGTTGATCACAAGTATATATTTCCATTGAAGCCTGTAGGATTTCTGCTTGCACTACTTCAGTCTTTTCAATAATCCCTTAGTGGTTTTTATTTTTGAAACTTTAATTCAAGTTTGTACATCTATGCAAATTTTGCCCTAATACATTAATTGTCTAGGACATCCTCTACAGCTGAAGCAAGAAATGCAGTGGATTTATGACAATATATAAGTCAAGTTTATATAGAATCATTTTTTCTTTGCCTTCATTATTCCTATTTCAATTTCTTCCTTAGAATACCTGAATATTTCATTTAGAATGGAATTAAGGTCCTGGCCTCCCACATCAGTGGACATCGAGGTATTACTGTAAGTTACTCACAAGTCCTTAGTGTTTTTAACAATGCCATCCCCTAAATGTGTGAATTTGTGAAATTGGTGCTTTTTAAAATAATCCCAGTCAAAGCTGATAGTCCACTTCACAGATAGAGTGATGGTCACTCTACAGAAGGTTCTCAGACACTGGCTGAACTAGTGAGTAATGAAGATATTCATCACAGACCTTGAAAACAGAACTTTTAGATACGATACCAAACTATGGAGGAGATCAAGTAACGCAAGCTTTGGTGACTTTGGGGAGGTTAACTAGCTTCTGCTAGGAAGACATCATGAAGTTCTCAAAGAATTTCCCTCTAAGTCTAAAAGCCGGTCATCAGAATGAAGCAGGATCTCTGAACACGCTGGGAGAACCAGCATCCTGAGTCTTACATTGATTTAAATTACCAATACAAAAGTCCCATTTTCTTTCTAGCACCATATTCTTGCCTTTCAGATAACTTCCACCAATGCTTAGCACTAACAAATAACTGAGTCACTGTTAATACAGAACAGGGGGGAAAAGGCTTTCATTTCGTGATTACAGTTTGATTTCAAATATCAACACAGCTTGATGGAATGAAAATGGAGCACTCACACAATTAAGATCTTAACTCAGTAGGCAACTAATCTGTACCTTGAAACATAAGGACTGACAAGCATCTTGATATAACTGAGTTTTATCAGTGTTCAATGACTATTCAAGCTTATGTAGAGCCACGTAGTAGACAGTAGAGCTTACAAGCTGTTGAAGCAAAACTTAACTACTGAGATTTCTAGTTAACAAAAGCTTCTTAGCCAAGACCAGTTCCAAGATTAGACAAAGGGACTCTTTCTAGAGTCCATGCTCAGGAAACCTGGGACAAACAAACTGACTTTGAAGGCAGAGAGTATCTGTTTCTCTGACTTTGAGTTAAACTGAATTGTATCTTTGAGGAATTGGTCCATATGTTCAAGAGGTATTTTCCATCTCCCGCTTTTATGATTCATACATAGATTGCAATTTCATTGCTACGGGGTAAATACATTTTAAATTAGACTATATAAAGAAGCTCTAAAGTTGCCATGACAGTTGCAGCAAAATGCCTTGTCGTTTCTCATTACAAAGCATAACCTATCTTTATAACCAAATGAGCTTTTTCAGCTATTCCCCCAAATGTAGCCTGCAGATTTATTTTTGTTGATCCACCAATTGTTTCTTTCAGATTTGCATGGTTAATTATCAAACTGAATGATCATCACTTAGATTATTAAAACAATCCATCAGCCAGCTTTGTTCTCTTTCATGTGAAAGACAGGAAAGAGGAAAGGCTCTTAAAGAAGTTTTTGTCTGGACCTTGTTTAGAAAGGCAGAGAAACAGTTCTATGCCACCAGCATAGAACCATTTGACCGTCTTCCCTAGACATGTCCCCAGCCCCAGATCAGCCCCTGGACACAGCTTAATGCCAGCTGTTTCTCCTCCAAAGGCAAGCCCTCCCCCATAGCTAATGTTTGCTCTGGAAAACCATCAACCCCTTTGTTAGTGCAGCTGATGGTGGATCCAGCCATGTCTCGTGGTTGCATTTCCTTTCCAGGTGTAAGGCTTCAGGAGCATGAAAAATGAGAGGCACAAAGAGCAAAGTCCATCTGTTACTTTTAAATACTAGAACAAGGGGGCAAAAGGCCCCTAAAAATAACTTAAACTCTTCTGCTCCCACCTATCTTTCAATCTTTAAAAACATTGGAACACTGAAGAAAGCGGGGGGGATACAGTAGTATGCGTGTAGGCTGCAATTATCATACTAATTATCTTCTGCATCAAACTGATTGCATTAACCAGAAAGCAGAATTTAAAAAAAATCCCTCTGAACTGTTCATTCCAAGAACAATTAAATCTAAAGTAAGAAGAATCATGACGAATTGCTGACAAGTGTTAAAACATCATCTGTTGGCAGCTTCTTTTTCTTTTAAGATGTCATAGCAAAGTCAAAACGAAGAAGTCTACAATAGAAGATATCAAATGACACATTTAATAGAACATGAGGCAAGATGTTTGTGTGTAATACACTTTGTCAATCTTTGCTATTAGTCAACACATCAGGGATACTACAGAAAACATAATGAAAAGACCCTATTGTAAGATTATGTGTAACTTCAAACAATATTATCTGAAGTTTATCTGACAAGATCTGAACCTTGGGAAGAGTCAAGCATAATGTTGCTAGACACAGCAAGGAGATAGTTTCCTTAAAAGACTTACAGATTTAAAGAGTTCTGAATTCAATCAATCCACTATAGAATTTTGTTAGAATTCAACTGTGTAGATGTGTGAACAACAAAACTAATTAAGCCTGATAGCAACTGTACACACATCTTGCAGTTGATTGACTTTAACTGAATTATTCCTTGAGCTCTGGGGTAAGCTCATCTCTTAACCAGAAAATCTGCACAGGAGAGAAAGTTTAGCCTTATTCTTGAAAGAACACAGACACCAACAACTGAAATCCATAACACTGCCAACATAAGAGAGCTAATTGTGGACATCGAGATTGGAGGCAGACTGGGCTGCAGTGATCCTGTGTTGCTGGAGTTTGCTGTCCTGAGAGATATGAGTCAGGTAAAGAGAAAAGTCAGGCCCCTGAACTTCAGGAAAGCAAACTTCCAGCTCTTAAAGATAATCAATAGGAACCCCTGGGAGATTACCCTCAGGGACAGAGGATTGGAGCAGAGCTGGTAGATCTTTAAGGAAGTCTTACACAGAGTCCTAGAGACAGCAATCCCCGGGAGCAAGAGATCCACATGGCTGTGTAGGGAATTGCTGGTCAAACTAAAGGGAAAGGAGCAAATGCACAGTGGAAACAAAGACTGGTAATCTGGGAAGAGTATGGAGACGACATTCAGTTGTATAGGGATGGGGTGAGGAAGGCCAAGGTGAAGATGAAACTGAACCTGGCACAGGATGCACAGAATAACAAGAAGGGCTTCTACAGGTACGTTAGGCAGAAAAGGAAGGTCAAGAAGGTATAGACTCTGCAATGAACAGTGCTAGAAAACTGGTAATAACAGATGAAGACAAACATACTCAACAACTTTTTTTGCCTCTGTCTTCAATGGCAATTTCTCTTCCTACACCTCTCAAGTGGATGGAGAGCATATTGGGGACCACATCTCCTGCTGCAAGTAAAGAAGAGGTTCACAAACACCTGAGGAACCTGAACATAAATAAGTCTATAAGACCCAATGAAATGCATCCCAGAGTCCTGAGGGAATTGGCTGATTGAAAAGATGATATCTGAAAAGATGATATCTGAAAAGTCATAGCACTCAGGTGAAGTTCCAGGTGACTGGAAAAAGGGAAATATTGCACCCATCTATAAAAAGGGTAGAAAGGAGGACCCTGGGACCCAGGCCAGCCTCACCTCTGTGCCTGGCAAGATCATGGAACAGATTCTCCTAGAAGCTATGCTTCAGCACAGGGAGGACAATGGTGATTGAGGACAGTCAGCATGGCTTCACCAAGGGCAAGTCCTTCCTGACCAGCCTAGTGGCCTTCCATGATGGAGTAACTTCATCAGTGAACAAGGGAAGGGCTACAGAGGTCATCTATGGTCCCCCATAACACTGCTCTCTCTAAATTGGACAGAGATGGATTCAATGGCTGGACTGATAAGTGGATAAGGAATTGGTTGGACTCTTGCATCCAGAAGGTAGTGGTCAATGGGCCAGAGTCCTAATGGATATCAGTGGCAAGTGGTATCCCTTGAATATCCATACTGGGATCAGTGTTATTTAATATCTCCATAAATGACATAGACAAAGGGTGCACCCTGACCAAATTTGCAAATGAAACATTTGAAGGAGAGGATGTCATCCAGAGGGACCTGGACAAGCTCGAGAAAGGGGCCCATGGGAACCTCATGCAGTTTAATGAGACCACGAGCAAGGTGCTACACCTGGGTCAGTATCAACACAGACTGGGAACAAACAGATCAAAAGCAGCACAGTCCAGAAGGACTTGGGGGATGCTGGTGGATGAGAGGCTGGACATTATCTGGCAATGTGTATTTGCAGCCAATGTGCACTTGATCCCATCTGATCCCGGGCTGCATCCAAAGCAGTGTGGCCAGCAGGGCATGGGAGAAGATTCTGTCCCTCTTCTCCCATCTGGCGAGACCCCACCTGGAATACTGCATCCAGCTGTGGGTTCCCTGACACAGAAAGGACAGCAACCTGTTGAAGCAAGTCTAGAGGAGGACTGCTGCCATATTAGAGGGATGGAGCACCTCTCATATGTGGAAAAACTGAGAAAATTGGGATTTGTCAGCCTGGAGGAGAGAAGATTTTGGGGTGACCAAATTATGACCTTTCAGTACTCCAACAAAGCCTACAAAAAGATGAGACTTTTTGCAAAGGCATATAGTGATAGAAGGGGATTTGGGTTTAAAGTGAAAGAATAAGTTTAGATGAGATTTCAGAAAGAAATTCTTTATTGTGAAGGTGCTGAGGCACTAGAAGAGGCTGTCCAAGGAAGTTGTGGATGCCCCATCTCTGAAAGTGTTCAAGGCCAGGTTGGATGGGGCTCTGAGCAACCTGGTCCAGTGAAAGGTATTCCTGACCCCAGCAGGGGCCTGAAACTAGATGATCTTTAAGGTTCCTTCCAACCCAGGCCATTCTGTGATTCTCCCCCATGAACTGCCCAATGCTGCTGAAAGGTGATCTCATGCTTTCCTTTGGTATGGCATTACCAACATCTCTCCTCTGTTGTACTCTTACAATTCCCATAAAAACTTTATATCTCTGAAAGGTTCAACAAACTTGCATCCTTCCCATTCTTCACCAAGTTGAAATAGAGAGCAGTCAACATTCATAGATAAAATACCAATAAGCTTCAATTCCTAAGCCAAACAGGCAAAAAAGACTAAGGGAGGAATATTCCTGGGAGATCTCAAATTGAGTCTGCAGTTTTGAAGTGAGGTTTCTAAAAGAGGTTGGGCATCTTTTGGGGATGATCCAATATGTGACACAAGGAGAATTTTGTCTTTATGGTTAAAAGATTTGTAGAACAATATAGTTTTCCATCTTTTTAACTCTTACTAAATTCTCCTCCTAGAAAAAAACAGTTCTGAGTGACAACATAAGTGCAGCTGACAGATAGCTTTTAGAAATATTTTACATCTACAGAAGTCATTGCAAATGTTGCTAGTTTCCCTCATGCCCAGCACATACATTTCTCTAGACAAACCTGAGCAGACACTTCACACAATACATACATTTGATGTTTGTCATCAAAAGTAATTACACAAAAACTGAAAGGAGTAAAAAGTTTGCTGGCCTAAGAAAACAAAAAAAAACCCCATCTGTTTAGAAGCATCAGTTTGAACAAAAGCTTTTTTTTCCCCCTGCATGCTGATTTTTAAGATTAGCCAAGGTATAGATGGAATTCTTCTGAACCTTAAGTTGAAAGTGCAACATGATACCAATGGTATCTGATTGAGTAATGATAACTTTCCCTTCCTGAGAAAGGAAACTTACTATATTCTTCCTCACATCTGTAGAAGAAAAAACACAATACTGTGTCTTGGAAGAGTCCTCTTATGTTTTCATAACCATTACACCTAAAGTTTAGTATTTATACACCATAATCAGAGGAAATGTAACATAATTATTTTACCAGGACTTAGGTATCAGGAACTAATGGTCAAATCATATATATAATATATATATATATGGAGAGAGATATCTATCTATATATATATACACAACCCACAGAGTAGCCTAGAGGTACAAGACACATGGATTGCAGAAGAGTTAGCCTGCATTTTGTCTTTTACACTGACCTATAAAACATAAGCCCTTGTTTTAAATATAAGTTTTGGGTTCTTTAAAAAGATATCAGTCTTTATCCTGCTGTGCTAGTAGTTGTGTCAGACACAGTGTTTCTCCACAAGTAGTTAAGAGAAAGCATGGGGTTGCACCTTATCAATGCCATTGCTATCCTCCAGGCATAGGCTCTCACCCTATTGCAGCTTACAAAACAGCTTTATGTTCAATCCAGTCAGCTGCCAGGTGATTATGCCCAGAGAACAGGTAGCAGACTTGGATGAGCAACCTCTGAATAACAGTGCACACATTTACATTTACTCATATTCTGCCACTGACCATTAAAAAAAAAAAAAAAAATCAGTTTCCTTTTTTAGTCTCCTTCTTATTTCATTTACAAAAGCCTTTTCAAAGCTAAGTTTATGTTGTACTTTGGTTGGCAACAGACACAACTGCTCCCAAGTCTCATTTGGCTGAGTTATCTTCACACAATAAAAATAGCTTACACATCCTGGTGTACTGATGCATTTAGCTGAGCAGCCAACTCAGTGTGCCCTGCTCTCCTGTTACTTGCAAAGCAGTCACTGAGATTAACAGGTCTGCTCTGCCCTTGCCCATGACCTTGGTGAAGCTGGGGTTGCCAGTGCAGATTCCTGCAGCTTTACAAAACATATGGCAGGTTCAATCTTCCCTCACACTGTCCTACAGAAAGCATCGTGCCAGAAGCAGCAGCTCCCAGGTTTTCCTGAGGAAGCACCAAACTTTGGAGTCAAACAGAACCTTCAACACCAGGCTCCCAGCTGAATCTACCAAGCTGCAGCAGAGGAGATGGACAAGTGTATGAGAGGTGAGACACACAAGAGAAAAAAAGAGTGGCTAATATTTTTTCTACTACTAATAAAGACTGACCTACTACACAGGTCAATCTTTATCAGTATCAGACAAAACCCCATAAACTTATCATGTGCACATATACAGTGGATGTAATAAGAGCAGCAGACCAGGAGTGCTGATCACAGATACTCAAATTTCCCAAACTTTCAGTGAAGATAGTGCAAGACATGATGTATAAAAGAATAATTACACTTCTAAGTGTTTAACTAGTTAAATTTGCTCTTGCAAGGCACTGTTTCCACGTCAAATTCAGATTTAATGAGGGATCTAAGGTAAACTTAACAGAGCTTTGTTGAAATTCTGTGAGTCCATTTGACAACATGTCAAAAAAATTCAGTTTCTATAACTGCATACTTGATTTTTCCATGTGCTTATCCAAATGTAACTAGGATCAAAATGCAATGTTGCAAAACTATGATGATGTATGGTATAGAGGTATGCCCAGTTCTGAAAAGATATATTAAGGAAAGGAGGTATTTAGGGATTTTTCACTCCATTTATTGCAAAACTGGCAAATTTCCCTTATTAAGTCTAATTAAGCCCATTGAATTTTGTTAGGTTTTTTGGGTAAACACCAAGTGCCAGGAGGAAGGAACATATTTCTCTGGCTTGGGTGGTCTGGTTTGCCTTTGGAGAGTTGCCAGATTTCTTTTGACCCTTAAAAATAAGGTTTAACCGAAGTAGCTGGACTAAGTCACTGTCATTTAGATGAGCACACTGGTGCAGCTCAAACCTAGGTCAAGAGTGAATGAATGTTGTCACTTGACAGCTCTTCACTGGCTTCTGGGAAAATTGTTGGTGTTCTCAGTTTTCTAGTGGAGAGGCACATAACCTTAAGTTTACTGCCACAGTGTGCAGTGCTCAGCAGAAAACCAAAGAGCTGAGTCATCAGGGAGACTGTGACTTTCTCAATACTGACTTTTTCCAAGTCAGACTTCAGGCACTGAAGGAAAGCAAACAAGAATCAAGGCAGATGAATATATTACTATTTATTACTCTTTATTTAGTATTTAGAACTAGCTATCTTCCACCAGTTTAAAAGAAAACTCACTTCACAGGAATGGATGTTCTGAGCCATTGCTCCCATTATCTTTGTGTTCAGGTAGCCTACCAGAACCCATCAAGGAAGCTCACTGTTACCCATCTCTCTGCTCTAAGTAGTCATGAATTCCACTTGGGGGTGTCTTGGGCTACAACAATCCCAACTGCTACCATCAGCTATGCCTGGTATGGCTTCCTAAAACTAAATAAAAGCTCTACTCTCATGCTGCATAATTAATCACAAGGCTCATTTTGACCTTGTGCAGTGTGAAAGAGCCTACTGAACTGACACCTGTCTAATTATCTTCTTATCAACACATTACTGCTCCAACATACACACAGGAAGAATACAAGGGCAAAAACAAGGCAAGGGGAAAGCAGGGACACACAGGACAGGGACAAAGCAAGAGAGAGAAATTATGTATACTGAAATCTCTGACCTAGAATTCAATGGAACAGCTGCCACAGTAAAGCTGGAATATCACCTTTCCTGGCTTCTGATTTCCTGACTGGTATACTGGTATTTCTATCAACTTTATCACAAAGAAGCTGTAATACAAACTATCATATGGAGAGCCAAAAGATTTCAGTTGTTTGAAACACAGAGACTACACTGAATGTTTATCAACATCCATTGTCTGTCCAGATTCCTCTAAGAAACTGCTAACCACTGGGTACTAAAATATAGTACTTATCCCTGTGTTTAAAGAGCGAGATATTGAAGAAAAAGCACATTCTGGCCTTAAGGCACTGATGCCAAGTTCAGCAACACACAAAGCTCTGACTACCAGCACGAGAGCAATGAGCTTGTTTTGCCACTACCACAAAGCCAGAGCAATAACTCTGTAACAAAGCAGCAGTGCAGCCAGACAGAGGAACATTATGGAATCACAGCTGAGAGCCCTCCTGTCCTGTGGCCCATTGGACATAGTTTCACTTTCTGCATTTTTTACTTCATTAGCTTGTAAACTAATGCCTTGGTAATAGATAGGAGGAGGAGAAAGATGCTGAAATGTTCTATATTATTTTTAATGGCATTTAATACACACCAATTATTCTGCAGGCTCATTTAGCATCTAATACCAAAGAGGCATTTGAATATTTCTAGGAAGTAATATAACCTAGGCATTTCTAAAGATAGTCTTGCTAACAACCTTTGTGCAAGAGACCTGGAATATTGCCACTAAGATGCCAGCCAACAGTGGAGACCAAATGAATTGTCAGATTTCACCAGCTCCCTAGTGTGCTCATGAGCAAGAAAAGTCAGCCAATCACTACCTTCTACCTGCATATAAGGTGGATTTATTTGTGACATCTGACTAGATACTACTGACTTTTTGCCTCTCATTAACAGTTAGTACATAGCAAAGCATAAGGATCATTGTCCCATTGCTCTTCCCTTTAGGACATTTTATCTGTGGTGTCTTTCAGTGCCTCTACCTTAAGCTGGCATCTGAAATATATGGTTTCTTCTCTTTTTCCTAAGGAAAAAAATAGGAGTTTTCTTCCTAATTTTCTTCATTGTCACTAGCACACAGTTCTCAAGTCATTACCAGTAATGAGTGAATTGTTAATGTCAAAACTGCTTCCAGGGACAGCCAAGCTGCAAAGCTGAGTGTTTTGTGTCCCAGCCTGCCTGTGTACCTCTGATCCCTAATGTCAGAGAGACTGTCCCACACAAGGAGTTGCCATCATTATAAGCAGCCCTGCCTTGGCTGTCATCCCACTCAGCAAAAGCAGCATCATGTTAGAAGTAGCTGTATCATCACCCCTGATAAAGTGCCACTTCCTCCTTCATTTTCATCAGTGGTGAGAGCCAGTGGCACTTCAGGAAGCACACACAGCCTTCAAAGTACCACAGAAGGACTAAGTTCAGAGCTTCTCACAAAATTGCTGCAGACTTCTTCACATATCAAGCAATGGCACTAACCAAGACCATAGTGTAGGGAATTTTGGCTCATTAGCCTCTGTATCTCCTCCTTGATTCCATCCCTCAAGCCAGTTTAATGCATCTAAAGGCAGTAATATCCCACACCCCCCCGTGGATGCCAGTTCAGAAGCTGAGATTTGGCTTGGCTTTCCTGCCTACTCCCCAAATCCCTTAATTCAATAGATTAATTCCTTGAATTTAAGAAAAAAAAAAAATCAACCTCTTAGACTATTAGCTTCTTATTCTGACATTGAGAAAAAGGAATGCTTGAAGAAACCTAGCTTGAACCAGGTACTAATGCCTCTTTCCCAGGGCAGTCAGAAGGAACCTCTAAATCAACTTTCAAAGATGCCTCCCCTGCAACAAGACATTTTCCCAGGCTCAAGAGGCAATGGAGAAACAAAAAAATACAAAAACAAAATGCTATTCTCTGAACAGCTTCATATAAAAAAAACCTGAGCATACAAATTCCATGTGTCCATGAGAGCGATGAGTTGATAGAAACTTATTAAAAACCTTCCCCAGATAGCATATTTGAGATAGATAAACATGCTTCAGTTTATCCAATACAAAATATAAGCATGTCTGGGTAGCACAAAGCAAAACAAGTCAGGGAAAAATGTGTTATTTTCTGTGACTCATTGACCCCACCCTTTCAAATATCTCACCCAATGGACCTTCCATCTTCACAGAGATAGAGGAAATGAAAAAAGAAAAACTTAAGGGAAAGAAGGAAGAAATCAATTTAACTTTTAACATTTCATAGATGCATCAAAGGTCTCAGCTATGCAGTTCTATTAGGTTTGTGTGTGGATTCTTGTAAGATGCATGTGGAAAAACCTTCACTGGGTTCACTGCATGAGACTGAAAAAAATGCAGACTATGAATTTTGAACTTTAATCTTTTTCTTTCCTGGAAAGCCATCTTAAAAAAAAAAAATTAAATAAACTATATAACTATATATAGATGCTGGCAAGTTGCAAGGCTGAATACAAATCTCTGCTCCAATACAAATATTTTGCCACTCAGCTCATGAGAGCGCACAGCAGTATTCCAGTCTCCCAAACGGAACCGCAGCAAGCCTATACAGCCTCACAGTTGGTACTGGCATTTATAATATCCACAAGGCAAGTTTATAAGCTTATTAAACCCAAAACACAGAAGACAAAAGCTTACAATAAACAAGGATGAAAAAGAAAAGATTAGAGTGGAAATGACAAAGGAAAAGGAGAGCCAAACGTGAGGGGTACAACATAGGAGGAGGGAAATTACCACGGGTCTGCTTTAATACATTAGAACCATTTTTTTTTTTTTTTTCCTGCAGATGTTGGATAGTCTAGACATACTTTCAAGCAACATTCCTGGTAGTTAATCCCTCAACTCTCCTAGTGGTTTGACAGGGTTGTAACACTACAAACAACCTTTAT
This sequence comes from Notiomystis cincta, assembly GCA_013398075.1. Classification (NCBI taxonomy): domain Eukaryota; kingdom Metazoa; phylum Chordata; class Aves; order Passeriformes; family Notiomystidae; genus Notiomystis; species Notiomystis cincta. Next base: position 335,386 of record VZRX01015115.1, read on the forward strand.
TATGCACTTATGTTTCCCTCCCTTCTCAAAAAAGGAAATCAAGTGTGTAGAGCATAAGATGCATTTCATATGATTTGTTAGGATGATCTCCTCCTGACTTAGGAATTCACCTCCCATTAAGAGACAGCTGCAGACACAGAAAGAAGGGAACAGTGCTCATACATATTAGTGATATTCCATGAACTTTTTTCTGCATGCTGTCCAATGCCCTTGGATGGAGCAAGCAATAAGCACTGAAAACCTTTTGTCTATGCTTTCTTCATTTTCACCCTCAACAGTAAAAACTCAATATTGAAAAAGTGAAAGACAGAAAACATGGCAAACTTTGAAGCAAAAAAAAACATTTTCATATGAAGAGAAAGCATAAAACTCTCTCAATACTCTGTGAAAACAGAACTATTTAGACTAGAAGGATAGTGAAAAAGGTAGCTAACAGCCCATGAAGCATTTAGGTACTTTTTTCCCCATCTTGATCTGAATACATATTAAATTCATGGTTTCTTTTGCTTTAGTTTTTGAGGAAAAAAAACCACAATGGAAATTTCCTCTCTTACTGTACACATGTCCTTCTAAAGGAAAATCCAGCATATCAGATCAAGGCTTTGCTCACCATGATAATTTAAATTTTTCATAGTGTCAAGGGGGAGTGGTGGTTTTGGTGATTTGGTGGGTTTTTTTGTGGGTTGCTGTGGTTTTGGGTTTTTTTCGGGGTTTTTTTTTGAAATGTATGTAGAAGGAGGTAGGAAAAAACAAAAGTAGAGGCTGAAAGAAAGCAGTGTCAATACAATCATTACTGAAAAGACATGAAGAGTTTTTAAAGACAAAGTAGCTTTCAATGAAATACATTGTTCTTTAATAACAAAAACAAGCCACAAACCTTATCTCTAGTCAAAGAAGTCTTTTGGTTTTGACAAAGTAACAGAAACCCTGAATATCCTTCAGATTCTTATAAAGAATCATTAACAATAATACTGTTTTCTGGCTACCACTCAAGAACTTTCTGGCTTCAGTTTCAATTTACAAGAGGTTTTCCTGGAAGTTTTGACCATTGCAACCAGTTCACAAAAAAAACCCTGGGGCAGTGGAGGGGAAGACTGGCAGAGGAGAACTTCATGCATTGCCAAAGGGCATCAAACACACACACTTAAGTGTGTAGCTTAAGTGACAAAGTGCAAAGGATAGGGGGACCCAGCCACAAAAACCACCCCTGACAAACCAGAGGGGCACCACTGCATTAGAGGAGGCACAGCTGTACCTTGGACAGTGCACAAGCTCCTCCATGAGCAACAACTGCATCCAAGAGTTTGCCACAGGATATCCTGCAACAGCCTCAGAGACCAGCACGACCTAGTTGTGCTAGTGCAAGTAGGTAACGCTCAGATCCCCTCGCAGATTCACTCTAAAAGGAAGCATGTGTCAGCCTGAGCCTCATATCCTTTTTGACAAGGGCATATTACCTGATGGGGCTGTGAACTGGACCATCTGCTGTAGGAAGGAGCACCAGAAGTCTTGTTGGCTGTAGGTCTCTGCAAAATAAAAGAAGGACGTGTCAAATATTCACCAACTTGTCCGTCATACACACAGGCAGCTTTGCCAATCTCAACCATGTAAATACCTATAGTAAGAAAAACAACAAAAAATCCTAAACAAAAGCCTTCAGAAACCACAAATAATACAAGACAGTAGCACTAAAATCACATAGATGAAAGCTTGCTAAATTTGCAGTCAATGCTCTGTTCAGCCTTGAGCCTCAGAACAATTCACTTGAATTTGTACATGTCCCCTAGACTGCATATTTAAATGCTAGCCTCCAGCCTAAACTACAAAGGCTACAAAGCACTACCCATTAGGCAGATAGTTTACTCAGATTAAGCAAACATGCTCCAAGGAAGAGCAACTGGCATCATCTCTGTGGGCTTGTGCAAAGCCTTTGACACTGTCCCACACAAGACCCTCATCTCTGAATTGGAGAGACACAGATTTGACAGATCCAGAATTGGCAACAAGGTCACACTCAGAGTTGTGGTCAATGGCTCAGTGTTCAAGTGGAGATCAGTGACACACAATGGGTTGGAAGGGTTGAAGGGAGGGTGTCAAAATAAAGCAAAATTGTTCTTTCAGAATCACTTCACCTTACCTAAGTTTTATTTTGGGGTATTTTTGGAATATGTAATGGTTTATTTATATACCAACTTTTCTTTTTAAGAAAAAACAACCTTTATGATTTATCTCTATATTTCTTTCACCCATTTCTCTACCTTTTTCCCCCCAAAATCCTAAGAACAAAAAAGACCATACTTTCACATCCATAGCATATTTCCATATCATGTGTGTTACATACAGACTTTATAATCAAACTGCCTTTAATATTGCAGAAGAATCAATGCCATGTGGCACCTAATAACTCCATCAATTATTTTATTACACATTATCTCTGGTTTCAAAATTATTTTATACCCTCAGCTTCAACACCATCTACTCCTCATTTAGTCTAGAGCCTGGCATAACAAGACCTTCAAACCCAGTCCTTACTTATGTGAACTTGCTGCTTCTTAAAAAAAAATAAACAACAAAAAAACCACCAAACAAACCAAAAACAACAGCAAAAAAAAACCCCAACAAACCCTCTGGATGCCACAGCCAATAACCAAGTTTATTGCAATTAATATCACAACTATACTGTGTAAGCTCACATATTACAAAACCTTCATGGCAACAAGGCTACTTGTATCAGGAAGACCAGGTAGGTTTAAGTTTCTTTTGCATGAGATCTGAATTCAAGCAGGCTTTCCAGACATGAGATACTAATTTATCAGTACATTATGTCACCAGCAGGATGCTAATAAGGGGGACAGATTCATATTTGAACCATATGGACATAAATTACTAAAAAAACGCAATTATGACAATCCATGTGAGATTTATACCACAATGTAGTACATTCTTTGTAACTATGAAAATAAATAGCTTATGGCTTTTAACACCCAAGGATATAGTACATTTCTATGCCAATTATAAGCACCAGGGCTTATACATCATTACATATTCTAAAGCTGGCGTGTCATTCCCACTAATGAGAAACAGCCACTGCTGGAATTGTATTTGTGTGTTAGTCTATCAAAAAGCAGTTATTTTACAAATTTAATTATTAGCATTACTCTACAGTGTATTTGGCTTCTCTTAGACACCCTTAAAAGGGTAGGCATTTTAAAATACAGATACACCATGTAACAGAACACCACTTTCTTTTGATAGAAACTTCAGAAAAGACAAAGCACACACAGTGCTGGTCTCAGCTTTATAAAAAACTGTCTCCATCTGCTTCAGAAGAATGACCAGCCAATCTGAACAACAAGCTGAATAATGAGATAGCTGGAGTTCTTTCTAGAAGCATCTGGAAGTTGTTTTCCAGTAAGATGCCTTTCTACAAGCACACACACCTTTGTTAACTAATATATATGTAATGTATGTCTGCCTTTACTATTGTCCAATAAAACTGCATCTTCCTCCTGTCTAAACTCATAAATACCAGTCTTGGGTTTCATTACTTACTCCAAGACCCTTAGTAGGTACATTTCCTTCACAGCAATCACTCTTTTGAACTTTTCTGTCTCAGTTTCAAGGACATCCGAAAGATAAATATCCCACAGAGAAACAATATTACACAGAAACAGGCAAATCCTTCCCAGGACAAACAACCAACAAACAAATACCTCCAAAGACAAAGGCAGAAGGTGATTTTTTGGCTTTTTAACTTTACAAACAAAAAAATACTAGAGCTTCAGAAGTATTTAAAAGCTGACCTTCATCTTCCAGTATGATTAAGAAAGCACTTTAAAAAAACCTACAAATAGTACTATATAATATTTAATATCAACTTTTTTTCCACCTAACCTTCCAGGCTTTTTTTTTTCTTTTCCATTTACAGACCAAGAAGTAGTCACACTTGCATATTCCAAGAAAATCATACTACTGGGTTATAGAGCAAAGACTTGCACTGCTTACACACAGCAGCTTCTCTATCAGACCACTCAGAGCAGATTCTGAAATATCCAGAAAATACTTTCATCCAAGCTTCTATGCAGGTTCTAAAGGGCAATAGGAAAAAAAAAAAACCTGAAGGCCAGGCCACAACCTCTGCTCATCTCAATGAACAAAATATTTTAAGCAAGTGACTTAAAATGTTACGCAGGAGCAAACTCCAAACACACACATCCTCACCTCTATTTTACTGCAATCAGTAGAAATTCAACAAGCACCTACCTCCAGGAATATGACCCTTCACAGCTAGCAGCAAAGGTCATAAACCAGACCACATTCTCTACTGCATAAGTAGCTTTTGCATAAAGTTTGCACCTCAAAGACCTCAAGGTGTTGCATTTTCACAAGGTATTTTACCAGAGAGAACACAGGCTGCATTCAGCCCTTTAAGCTACATCCCTTTCTTTGGTTAAAATCACCTCCCACATCACTCCTCCTTTTGAGAAAGAAAGAGCACAACACAGAACATTAAGAATGCTCCCTCTGGCACAATTAGCACAACCCCTGGACATAACTGCCTCCCTGGTCTTGCAGAGCTCCCTAAACCACCTACACTAAACAGCCATCAACACCTCCAGAACCTCTAGCCAGTCCCTCTCTTAGCTAACTTTATATCTATTCTGCTTTCCTACCTCATTTCTGCTCCCTAAGATGCCATATGCAGATACAAAAACCCCTCCCCAACCATTAAAAACTAATTAAGACTGATTGCCCTAATCACCTGCTCAACCAAGGTGTTCCTTATACCCTCACCCCTTCCCTCATTCCCCCCACCTGTGAAGAGAGGTCAAACTCATTGAGATGCAGGTGACCACCAGTTGTTTTAAAAGACCACGAAGTTCTGCTGAAAATTTTGGAAATGTTTAAGAATGAAAGTAGACTGTACTTCTAAAGGCAATAAAACTGGAAACCGGATGTGTGAGCTTTGTATCTGAGATGGAGGTTGTGGAAAAAATGGAGAGGAAAGTTGGTGGTCTGCACACTGCTGCCCAGGCAGCAGTCAGTATGAGAGGAGAAAATCTGATGTAGATTCAGGTGCAATGCTTCAAGCACACAGCCAGACCCGAGCCTGAATGTGAGGAATGCTGATGAAACATCAGACTGCCTCCAAATCCCAGTGAGACCAGGAAAAAAAGTACTTCTCATAGCAGTAAAGTGACACAGATAAAAGAAGAGCAAATGATGCAGTCTATGTGCAAAGATGGTTTTTTTATATGCAGCTCACAGGAAAACTGTTTTCTCAGAAGATTCCTACTACTGAACACAGTAGATAACATAGCAAGAAGCCAGAAAAAAAAACCTTTTAGAAGAATACATGGAAATCAATACAATGGAGTATGGCTCAACAGGAGAGTTCATGGAAATATGTGTTATAATTTCATTCTTGGGCTAAGGCTACAGTGACCATATGCAACACAAGCCAAGAACATATACAGTCCCTAAATAATTCTTCAGTCAGTCAAGAAGAGCTTCAAGATAAAGCCACACTTCAAATATATGAAAGAAAAGCAGAATTACAAGTGTCATTACTCAGACAGTATCTCCAAAAGAAAACAAAAAAAGTATATATTCTGATAACAGAGCCAAAGTTTATAACTTGTTCTACACCCAAATAAACTTATGAAGTCTTCTGATGGGCATGGCAATTCATCCCATTAGTCTGGAAAAGTATCTTGAGATGGGATGATTTACTGTCTGGAAGAACCTGTCTCTTTCCATCCACTCACTGGAGAGAAAGGCTAAGCAGGCAGTTTAATTGAGACATCTAACAGGGGATGGCTAATGTTAGGTGAAATTAAATCTACCCACAGTCCCTGTTCTCCTTGCTACCAAGGGACCTAAGCAATTTGTCCTCTTCTAAGTTTCAAAGGCTTATGGTAGCAAATTTGTTATGCAGTAGGGGTACTTGTGAACTGCTTTGTGAACTCCCACAACCTGTGTTAATCTTTAAAATTCAGCTCATTGGTAAAGACATGAAGTACTGTTTTGACTTGCAGGACTTAAAAACTTTCAGCTGGGCAAGAAGGGGAGAAAAACATTTTCTTTATAAATAGGGAAAATAAAATATGAAAAGAAATGGAACATATAATACACATTTAGTCATATCAAAACCATTTTTCTTCAAAGAAAAACTACTTAGACTTACACCTGTAGTAGTCTGAGAATACAGTTATAGTTACATGAAACACCTCATATATCACCAGTCCTGGGCTCTTTGGTTTTCTGCCCTAAAACCTTGCTGGCATTCAGCTGGTCTCTCATTCATCAGTTTTATGAGAGATGCTGCTTGTTTAAAGAATATAGAGTCCAGTTGTTTATGTAAATGTAGATATGAAACTGAGGATATATTTTGCACTGTCCAAAATCTAGTTTACTTTTTTTCTAGTATTTGCTATGGAATTTCCCTAATTTTCTCTTAAAAAAAAAAAAAAATTTCCTGAACAAAGGAATAGAGGCAGCTGACAACTCTGTAAGATGTTAAGGCACTGAAATTCTTCCTTTTAAGTTTGCTTTCTTTTTATTTTTATGGAATTTGGTATATCTGTGACTTTTGCAAAGAGGAATCAGCAATGTTATGCTAAAAAGAAACAACATTCAGTGGATGCTTCTTGTGGGACACAGGCCTTTGGATTTACTTGTTGGTTTTGGTTTTTTTCACAGAAGGAATTTATGAAGAGAAACACAAGTGAAAAATAAAGTTTAGACTTCTCATACTATAAAGGGCTATAGTGTCCTTTATGGCTCTCCAGGACCGAATAATGGGTGAAGTCCTTTTGATTTTAACCACAGCAGACTGGAGCAGCAGGAGCTGGTTTTGAAGTATTGAATTTTATTTCTTTTTACTTATTGAGCTTATCCCACAACAATGCAGCAGAGAAAATGACAAGTTATTAATTTCTATGTACAAGGTAAATAGAAATGGTGACAACTTATCTGATACCATCTGATCAAAAATGGTGCTTAGAGGAATTACAGAGTCTGAAATTTGAACTGGTGATATCTCATGAAACAACACAGACTTCATGCCTACATATCAATCCGTACCTGCCTCTGGTCTGGCTCCAGACACCCTTAAGCCATGCTGATTCTCTGTGTGAGGTAAGACCTCACACACTTGATAATACTAAATCCTTTACAGCCTCTTCCTCACAAACATCATCTCAAGGGATCAGAGAAGTCAGCTCAGTGGAAAGGGTATCTCTGTGTTTCCAATCTGGTATCACACCTGGCTCCATGGGGAGACAAACCCCAGTAAAGCCTGTTCATTACAAATGTGCTGCTCACCCATGAAGCCATTTTCACTTCTGTGCCATAAATATACACAATTCTTTGCTGCCTTCAAAACTTCATCCCATTTTTCAACAACACCAATACTATGCTGGAAATTCATAGCTAGCTCTCTGAACATAAAACAAATTCCAAGTACTTTAAATATCCATGGTTTCTTCAAAACCATACAAGTTAAAAATCCTCCCAAACTTCCTGTAAAACTACCTGCTTGCTAGTGATGTTAGCTCTACAAAATTGCAGAGAGATGGATTTTGACTTTTTTTGTTGTTGTCAGAAAAAAGGAAGACGGAAAAGTTTAGATAATCAGATTAATAACAGAAATGTCATTTACTTACAGCTCTGCAGCAGTTTTTACCACTTGACAGCAAACACTGCTGATCATGGGGTTAGGACAGGAAGTGAAGTGCAGTGATGTTGACAGCAGTGGAAGGATGGTACATGACATGGCAATATGGTCTTCTCCTCCTTGCAAAGGGTGCTTGACGCATCCCTCAGCTTGCCTGGCAGCTGAGAGAATAGCGTATGTCAGAGTGACATCACCACTTTGCAGTGATCAGATGATGCAGGGGAATCACCAAGTGTGCTGCTCCACCAAAGAGTAAAATCAGGAAGAAAATACTAAGAAAGCAGCTGGTGTGGATGGTGAATGGCAGAACATAAAATGTAACAAAGTTACAAGAGGTGAAGTTTGTAAGTAATGAAATACATTTATAAGTTGTGTATGAAAAAGTGCATAGTGGGAAAACAATCTTTCCCTAACACTGTTACACAATGTCATTAGGGATTACTTCCTCTAGCTTACAGAAATCAATGTTATGACAGGAAGAGACAGAGCAGGAGAGATATTGACTGAGCTGTCAACCATAGGAGTACATCTCTCTGAACCTGTGGGTTTGGGCTTTGATGAAGCAAATGCATTCAGGAGATGCTTTTATTGGAACTCAGGCACTCACTCAAAGTACTCACATTTTATATCCACTGTCTAGTCTCAATCATCAACATTGTGACTCATAATTTTTGAGGTGAAATTGCCAAAAAGTAGTTTATGTCATCTATCACTCGTCCCCATCCGTGGATTCTTGACACCTAACAATTTGACATGGGCTCTGAACCATGGTTGTCATGACACTGTGATTCCCTCTCTTTTTTCTCTTTGTCCACTCCTGTTTACCTATTTAATAAAGACATTAAAAAAGGAAAAGAAGAAAACTTCTGGACAAATCCAGAGATAAAAATACCCTCCTTTCAGAAACTCTCTTTACACTTACCAACCAGGAGTTTTGTGCTTAAAAAAGCCCCACCCCTTCCCTATACAACCTCCCATATCCTACTTGATTGTTAAAACTAATAATTTATGTATTTTAAGTTTCAAAGTATGTATTTCAATGGTGATTAAGTCCACAGGCCTTTTACATCGCACAAATCGAATAAGAACTGATATTAGAAATTGTGCTATCCATCTCAAACCACATCTATGTTAGCAGAGCTGACTGGTCAAGCTCGAGCCAACAACTGTAACCACTAATTCTTTCTTCATTCTGATTTGTATTGATCAACCAAAGCACAGCATCCTCAAAATCCCAAACAAGCTGAACAACTTGTTACTGCTGGTGAGAAGAAATAACGTATTTCTTAGCAATTCTGTCTCTGTGGAGATGCTAGAGACACTGTGATTTGCTGTGCAGTCAGCATTTTCTTCCAAAGCCAGAGAGTTTGAAGATAAGCTGCAAAGAGATCAAGGAACAACCTTCAAGTCTTCCAGATGGAGTTGACATAAATTTGGCATTCTTATCCTATAAAATGTATAATTAAGAAATTGTAAGAAAGTCACGAGACTTGGAAATACACAATTAGATAAGGAGGAGAAATTAGCTGGAGAAAAAAAGAAGAAAAAATATGGATACATTCAATGCTTTGAAGTCAAGAACCCACCCAAGCACTACAGAGAAGGTAGGGGAGCACAACACAGCCATATGAGAGAAAATTTAGTCATAAAGCAGCTTTCTAAAGCAGTTGCTTCTATGGAAAAAAGACTGTGAGCTAAGAAAGTGTGGTATTATGTTGAGCAATGTTCTATTATCAGCAATCAGTAACTTAAACAACCAGCCAGGGAACACCACAGTACTGATATCACCAGGACATTGCTCCTATAGAAAGAATGCTCAAGGAAATATAAGATGCATTATCAGAAGAACTTGAAACATATGACACCTTTTATGTCCTTTGGGCTCTCACCATTTTCCTGAGCAAATGAAATGCACCAGGAGGTGTTGGGGAAGTGGTCACAGCACCGAGCCTGGCAGGGTCCAAGGAGTGTTTGGACAATGCTCTCGGGCACATGGTGTGGCTCCTGGGGATGGTGCTGTGCAGGGCCAGGAGCTGGACTCAATGACCTTTGTGGGTCCCTTCAGCTCAGCATATTCCATGTTTCTGTCATTCTATGACACAGTCTTGGCTATGGCAGAGAGCAAAACAGGATTAGTTTTGTGGGACCAAAAGACCTGGATTTCTTCAGAAGCTTGCATAGGTCTGCAAAAATTAAATTAACAACTCCATGTTGATTTGAGATAAAGGAATAACACCAAGAACGTAAAATAAATTGATTGTAATGAGAGCTGCTCTCTTTGAGCAGCTATTCTGAGAAAGATTATCTGTTCCATTATAATAGCAGACAAGAAATATGAAAAGTGACCCAGAATCTTCGAGTAATATTGGGTCTGAGGTATTAAAAGATAACAAAGTGACCACAATGAAAACTGATACTGAGCAGGAAACCTTCAGAGGTGCACTATAGAGAGTATCAAAAAACATTAGAAGAACAAATGCAAATATAGAGACAATAGATGCTCTCATAAAGGCATGGGGGGATCTTTCCTTTTATTATTAACGTTCACCAAAGAAAATAAGAATTCAGATTTATGTTTACATTGAAGATTATAATAAAGCCAGAACAGAGAATAGCCTTGATAAGACAATGCAAAAGACAATAGTGCAGGAATTAAAGTAAAATATGGCATACAGTAGATGTAATAATCATAATATTTTACATCTGTTTCAGTACTGGGAGGCAAGGGCATGAATCATGAAGGTTCAGTAAAGTACAAAAATAAAAATCTGTATTTGCAAACAATGCAATAACGGAAAGGTGGAGGAGGAACTATAATGATCTCTTTAATGGTGAGAGATAAAAGTGAACAACAAATGGTTATTTTCTAGATATAGGAGTCATTCTCAGAAGAATCAAATTTTTTAAGTATTCAAAAGGCAATTAGACATTCAGGAAAAATGCCGGCAATTCCTGCTAAATTATTAAGACTTGGATGCAATAAGCTTAGTCAATTTTTTTACAACCTAATTTTGATATTTCCTAAGAGAAGAAAAGAGAAAGTCACATTTCAAGTTTCAAAATAAGGATATACTGGAAATGTAGGAGTTATTTTTATGTTTCTTCCCATTTCAACCTCAAAAATCCAGCTTCCATACCTTTTACAGACAGACTCTATAACCACAAGAGACAGTGAGTGACGGTGAGTATCGGTGTTTGGCAAAGGGTTCCCTCCCAAGATTAGTCACAAAAAATAAAAATAAGTGATCAGTTTTAGTTAGGTGTTGTCTCAAGGGAAAATGCTGGTATAAAGACAATTAAGGTGTAATTCCTTAGAGGATGTAGGAATAATCTAGTGGGTCCTTGGCCTGTGAGGAGAGTATATGACATCTTGGAACATCACAGCACAAGTATGCAACTGTTTGTTATGTAGGAAATGGGATGCTTTTCAAGTCAATGAAATTTTTGCTCTGTTTTAATAGCAATACAATGCTAAACTTTTTTAATAGCAATACAGTGCTAAAGTGGGAAGATGAAGTCGTCTCCTACTTTTCAGATCATTCCAGTCACTGACTGGAAGGCACTGAAGCAATCTGCCTTCACTTCTGAGTAAGTGGCTGCTGTAGGAAAGACAAGGTCAGAAAAAATGGTGGGTTTGGATCAGTGAACATGAATGATATTAGAGGATTGTAAAACCAGGTAAACAGCCTTGTAATTATAAGATTTTGAGCAAGTCTTCTGTCAGGCAGAGGTTGCAATGAGTTTGGTAGCCTAAACAGCTGGAAGCTTTAAATAATAGTAGAAGTTTGTGGGAGGAATAAATTCAATCATTTGCTGCTTTGAACCTAATGACAGTAAGAAAAATTTCTTTGTGCAAAAGACCCTAAAAAGTCACCAAATTACAAAAAGACATCACTTGACTGGATTGGCACTGGTATTGCTTAATCATTAGGTGAGAAAAGAAGCTGACAATTGGAAGGGGTGACACTGTACTGGAGTTTGACTGTAGTGGGTGCAAGCACAATAAAACTGGCATGGGTGACAGCTGCTGTGGCTGGGATGTGGCACAAGGTTTGCTAGCTGTCAACCACCATAGCAAACTTACTCAGTTCCTGGGTACAAAAAGTGATCACATTTTGTTGCAGACATTTCTAGAGACAACTACTGAGGATATAGTTAGCTGACTGTTCTGCACAGGATCCACACCACCACCCTTTTATTGCCCAAGCAATGTGTTGGACGTGGGATCCAAATCATCCAGGAGATCAGAATTTGGAAACAGAATGCTTGTTCATGTAAATGCTGTGAAATCCTACACCTATTGTTTCCACCTACCTCCCTCTTCTACCAGCAGCAGCTTTTGGGCTGTCCCTATTCCAAACCCCTGTGCTCACTGCTTCCTGTGTCCAGTGAGCATCCCTTCTCCACCAGGCCTATCGTGCAGTCTAAATCCCAGCACCCCAAAGGTGAGACAGGCATTCAAATCTGGCTGTCACTGCAAGAGGAGAGATGTGACACAGTGGCTAGAGCAGCAACAACTGCAAAAATTTATCATCCCAGTTTCTTCAAATGCCCCTCCCTGCTCTGTGATCGAGGCACACCAGAGCAATAAATTCTTCTAAGAGCCCTTAAATCTATCACACTAATTGCTAAATGCAGAGTAGCCATTCATCTTTCCTGGTAACATGGTAATGCATGAATTTGCTGTAAGTTTTTTGGGTTTTTTTTAATGCTTCCTTATGATCAAACTATAAAATAAAATAAAATTTAACATCACTGTCTACTTTCGGGCTAATGCTTTTTTTGAAGCCTGAAGAAGAGTTCACCATGAAAATCACAAAAGATTAGGAGGACTGTCAGCACAAAGGGACAGATATTTTCCTGCTCTATTCGCATGCAGTCTTAGCATTTAAAAATGCATGTGAAGAACACTTATTTCTGGACTGCAGAAAGAAGAAACAACACCTATATTTCCAGAAATCTCCTAATAATATTCTCTTTAAATTTCTTTCTAGAACTATCACAGCAAGTCTTCATTCATTTAGCATTAAGAGTAAGTGAAATTGCACTGTATTTTACCAGAGAGGTCAAATATTTAAAATAATAATATTCTTTGCAGTTGGTTGATAAATATACATGGAGAGAAACTTCAATGAAAACACAGGCAATAATGAGAGGCAAACTTCGGATCGTGAGCTTGTCCTTTGTCAATTTGTTCAGCATACAGTAACCTTGTCAAATTAAGAAAATTTCAAGTGTATTAGGAAAGGCTGCCCTCTTCAGACAAACTTCATAAAAGGTACACAGAAGAAGTTCTGAGTGTCTTGAAGCTAAAATAAGAATGTGGTGAAATTAACTGTGCAGCACAATATTAGCATATTAACTTTCTTCTGCTTAATAGCAATTTGCTACCACATAAAGAAAAGCATTTTTTGTCATTAGCTACATATTAATGTGTGTTTGTTTAGACTCACTACAGACTCATTTATACAATTTCTGTAAGGCTGCTATAAATTTAAGTCATATGCTGAAATACAGAGACGTAATTAATTAAGAAATCTATTGAGTCTGAACTTTCCCTATGTCATGTTTTGTGCTGTCATATGGAAAAATAACACATTTTGCAGCACTGAATATCACAGGGGAATTTTCATTAAACATGATAAAATTGCCTTTTTTCCCGTAACAAAACTTGGGATTTAGATATGTTTTGATCTCCCTAATGATCCAAACTAGTGAGTGGAAAAATGTCTTTGTCATCATGATTGGTGTTTTATACTTGATGGCTATTTTTAATTTCATTCATGAACAACTAGGAAACAGCTTACTTAGACAGAAAGTCATTTTTTCTTTTCCTCACTATTTGTCATCTGAGTGTCTTCACAGGTGAAATTATGGATTTTTATCTTGCATCACACCAGGTGGCAAAACACAAGGCTACCAGGTATTTTCCTGGTGAAGATCATAGAATTTTCCTAAGGAAGACAACCTGTATGAAGTAAGTAACTGTAGTTGGGTTAATGACTGTAAATAACAGCTTTCAATTTACTGGGGAGGTGAGGTGGACATAAATATTTTTATTGGTGTTTTACTTTGAAAACTAAAAGCTATATCATAGAATCTTCTGAGGAGACCTAGAAACACCTATTACACTCCACAATACTGAACTTAATACTTATCTATCCACATTTTCCAAGTCCTTTACCAGGACCTGGAACTGTACTAGACAAAACACCCATTAACTCTCAATGTAGCCCCCTAAAGTTCTCCAGAACAGGGGGCAGAGACAGTGCTACTAAAAGATGGTCCTAATGGCAGAAAGATACAAGGGATTTAGCTGCCAATTTTATAGAAGTCTCTCCATTCATTCTTAGACAAGGTCTTTTTTCTAGCTTTTCAAGCAAAGCCTCCAATGTCATGATGTCTCAGGAGAACACGCCTAACTGCCCAGTAAGTTTGTGACTGCAAGATTGCTCTTTTCCTTGCAAAACACTTTTTTTTTTTGTCTTGTCTCAAAGCATGATAAATCCAACTCATTCTATATTCTGATCCAAAATTTGAATCAAGTTTCCTGCCTCCTTCACCACATCATACAGGCTTTCTGGACAACAGGTAATTCCATCCGTCATGCCCATTTCCACAGGCAGTCTCTTCAGTCTCTGAAACAGGCAGCATTTCGAGGTTCACTTTGAGAAACACCCCATGCTCTTAACATGTGAGGAAGTCTCTCTGAAGACTGGAGGGTTTTTTTTTTTCCCTTTGTTAAATAGCATTTGGTTTAAGATGTACTTGAAGTTAAGAATTACTTAAACGCTTTGTTGAACTGGGGCCTGAAATGGGACTTTAATTTCCTTAACAACTCTCAGTATACCATTACTAGAATAAATGCAGAAAAATCAGACATTCTGAAAAAATGTGTCTCGAGGGTGCTAGTACAAGCAAATTATGGAGCAGTTAAATAATGCCAAAATATAAATCTCATATCTACCAACACTTATCCATCTGTCTTACCAGTATGCTAAGGAGTAGGTCTTGTTTAAAGACCGAGATGTTAGAGCTCAAAATGAATATTTGCCTTTTAGTCCCCTCCTATACTATGGTATTCAGTTTCATGTATAATTGATGGGCTGAAATTTTAAGACAGACTGAGTAAATAAATTATGAGTATTCAAAATATCACCCTTTTGCCAGTAAACCCCTGTTATTCTTCACACTGACTCAGCCACCTCTCACGCTGCTATCTTTATTTATAGGAATAGTATTTTCTGTGATTTTGTGGTATACTCTTACTAGAATGATTTCAATGGAAATTATTTCAATGTCAAACAACCATGATTTTGTAATAATCAAAATACAGTACAGCTTTGTTTGGGTATTTTTCCTTCATTCAATTGAGACATAGTGTAAAAGAAAGGCATATTAGTTGAATACCAGCACTTTTTATGCTATTGCTAGTTCTTGCACAATAGAATTCTGAAGAACTGTGCTGTAATTCTTTCCTGCAGTGAAACACAGGGGTGTCCACATTGGCATTCTTGAATTTTCTTAGGCCGTTAAATCATAAGGCTGCCTGTGCTATGCAGAGAGATTGGGTTATGAATTTTCTGAAGTGACAGATCCCGTTACATAAGCCACTGGTGAGTCTGGGAATGCCATTCAACATTTTCAGCTTTGGAATTAATTTTATTCTACTTTTTCCCATGAGAAAATTGAAAATGTTTACAATTTTACTAGTAAGGAGTGCAGTTTCCATGACAAAATCATATACCTGGGAAAACCCCAAGTATTCCTTCCAGCTGTGGGTATACAGAGGTACAATTCTGACCTGACAGCTGTGTACCTGATGTGACTTATTGAAAAACAAGGATCCTAAAATTAAAAGGCTGCTGGACAAGATAACTGCAGCATATTTCTTGTAAAAGACAAGGCTAATGGACTTGAAAAAACTCTAAGAAATAGTTTTTGTGGAATGCATTATAAGCCTCCTTGATAGAAAAATACTGGTCTTTTCTCATATGCAAGTTTTTCCATTCCTTTCAGGTCCAGGCTAGTGAGAGGGCTAGTCAGGTAAGCCCACTGTCCTTCAGTACTACAGAGATGGCATCAAAAGTGAACTGTGACATAACCGTCTGATACCACTTACAGAAATTAATATCATATTCTCACACAATTTACTTCATTCAGTGACAATCTGTAATCACAGCTTACTGAGTCCTTCCAGGACTCATAAAGTAAATAACTCAAGCAGTAAGAACTCTTCTACAGACAGCAACTTTCAGTAAAAAGAATTTGAACAGGTAAATGAACACATGCAAGTTTATTAACAGAGAAAGAACACAAGAAATGAAAATTTGCAGTGAGGTAGAGATTCATTTTGAAAAATTAGAGGAAGCCAGTGTAAATTCAGAGACAAGACAAAGATTACTGATTTTCCTTAAATGAAAACAAGAAAGCAACCTAACTTTGTCCCAAATAATGGCTGACAAATTCATTCAAAGAAATACAATTTGATTTTTCCTGTCTACTTCTTCCACACAAAAGCCCTTCAACTTATCAACACTATTATTCCAATACCTGCAAGCTTCACAGTCCTCTCAGATACTCACCTTCAAACTTTGAACCAGCAAATGGGAGGAAATTAACAACATCCATCTCTAAATATCCAAAATTCTCAAAAAACACGTTGATGTAACCACATTACCACTACTCAGGATTTAGATTTTACCCCTCCAAAAATAGAAATACCCAAAATTAGGTGCTTCAGAGCATATCTCCGGGTCTCAGCAATTATTCTGGGCAGAAACTCCCTAGGTGTGCACTAGGTAATTTCTAACACCTTCTTGTCATGTCAAAGACAAGTGACAAACTGAGGATGACCACCAGGGTCTACAGTTGAAGCAGGCTGGGTTTCCTTATAAAGTAAAAGTTGTACCCATTTTGATGTGTATAAACTGACTGCATTAACAGGTTTAACACTAGGACTTCTAAATTCCTGCTTTATTCAATGGGTGTTTTAGCACACTGCACTGAGGAATAATTTTGTCCTCAGCCAACACAGCTTATTGCAGCTACCTTAGAGAAACAGCCTCTTCTCTTCCAGCTATGTGATATTGGTCTGGTGTCAGATTTTGTAGCACTCCTGAGGTCCAGCTTAGGTACTCCAACACAAGATCACCATCTAAGCTACTCACAGACACAGAGACTGAAAGAGGCATTGGCAAAACAATCACTGAAGTCACATTTGGCCTGTGCCCCTTGTACCTTGGAGCTGGGATTTTTGAATTTCACTGGTAGATGAATGTGAAATACCCCTTCATTCCTTGGAAGAAGCCAGTCTGAAGCTGCAATGAGCCTGCAAATAGTGATTAGCATTTAAAGCAGCACCCTGAATAATAAAATCTCTTTGAGCTGGATTCTAATTTTCTGGAAGTAAAAGATACTCTTCACATTTACCTCACAGGAGCCTAATTTTGGTCTTGTCCCACTAAATGAGAGGTCATAAGGTATCAGCTCCAATGAATCTCTCCTAGGCTCTTTGGGTAATATTTAATTCTTGACATTTCATTTGCAAGTTTTCTGGAGGCTGTAGTTTGTGGCTCCCTGCCCTGCTCCCTTCCAGCCTGAAGAGCAGTACACGTAGTGAGCCAGGCTGCAGGAGGCTGCAGTGCTTCCTTCCTGCTCCAAAGAACTGCACCTCCTCCCAAGCTGGCTTGAATAACCAACTCTGAAGTCTGCCTTTCCTGGAACACTCAAAAATCCTACTCCCCACATCTGGACCTGGACAGAGGTATGGAGCTGTGAGGGTTTTTGTGATATGCTCTGCACCTCTCCTACCTGCTGAGACAAAGTTCATGGCAACCACTTAGAGCGTTCAGCTCATTCTTCAGCCAAGTATTTAATCAGTAAATGTTGTACTGAGCTAGTTAAAAGCACACAGGAAGGATTTATCATGACATCAAACTGAAGCCTAGTAAAACCAAAATAGTAAATGAAGAAGCTCTCAGCTAGGTAAAAATATCTGAATCCACAAGAGAGGAAGCATTCAAATATCAGTAAACTCTCATTCCTATCTGCTTCTGTGAAAGTAGTGTTAAGCAGAAATGCCTAATGGAAACAAACCTAACCTGGGCAGGCTCTTTCAGGAGAGCAAATAGACAGAGAAGTCTCCTGGTGCCCATGTAAACGTCATTACCTCTCTTTCTACCTTCTGCTGCAGCCCACACAAGGACGTTGGTCAAACAGTTCACAGAAAAGGGCAAGCACAGGCTTAGGAGTTGCAGGTTCCCCAGAGAAGACGTCCTCTGCTCTGATTTTTAAGAAGCATAAAGTCTCTTACTTTTCTACAGTAATCTTGAAATCTGTTCCATTTTCCATGCTTGACTAGAGAAATCCTCTATGGATTCCCTGAAAGAAAAATATTAAGCAGAACACCCAAAGTTTTTTGAAAGACTGTAGCACTTGAGCCTCTGCCTGCCACTCAGTGAAATACAGCAATTTAAAATTACTGAAGCTCTTAAATTAAGTGCTTAAATTTGAAGGTGATCACCACTCTGAACATGTGAATTGTACAGCTATCTGAACTATCAAAGCTCTTCAATTTACTCTAAGCAAGTAATTTTTGGAAGTGATAAGGGAGTCTGTGATTGCCCAGACTGTACTGATTTAAAGCTTCTGTTCAGTTTTCTATTCCTTTTTACAAGTATTTGAGTGATTCTGCTAGCTTATAGAAAACTGTGCTGAACACATTTGAGCAACTTGGGGGAATGTGTGTGACTTTTGTTTTGCTTGTAAGTAACCATTTTGGATCAGCATTTTCCTTCAGGAGTCATGTCAAATCAAGTGGTTTTACCTAGCTCTTCAGTTGTGTGGAGATAAAAATTGAACACCATTGTCATATCCATTGTCAAAGTCTTCAATTCACTTAATAGACAATGTACAATTTTCTGAGTGCACTGAAAATGTCATTGCTTTGTAGCTACAAATTGAAACCTATAATGCTCATCTCCAGGAAGCAATCATTAATGTCTTTTTTTACAATACAATTTATTTATTCTTGCAAGTTTGGCGCACAGTGCCTTTTGAAAGTATTTTCTTAAATGAACTAGTAACAGCTAGTTACCCCCTGTAATATATTACTCAGTGATGAAATACTTCCATTCCATATACAAACCTCTTACAGCTGCAAGGACTGTATAGAAACACAGGAGATTCTAAAACTCCTACATGATTCTTTCCTGTACCATCCAAAGTAGCTTCAGGCCAGAATGAGGCCTTGAAAGGTTTGATTTTTGGTTGGTTTTCTTTTTTTAAATTTGGACAGCTTTCTACATATTCCCAGAATTGTTAAACATTGCACTATTTCCCACACTGCATAAAGTTCAATTAGAAACATTCTTTCTGTGGGCCTTTTTCTTGTGCTCCTCCAACTGCCCCATGGCAGAGCTGTCACGGCTGATGCTCTGCTTTGATTCAATACTCCCAGCAAATATTTCCCATTTTCCTTGCTGAATAGCATTAATGATAAAACATAATTATCTGAAAACTCTGATGAATTCTAGTATTTGTTATAAATTAATTCCACTTAATGCCTCGTATTTTTAAGGCACTCTATCTATCAGAAGTAACTTCTGAGCTGAAGATGTCTCAGTTAGCCTTCCAGTTGTAGACCCTTGAAAATCAAGTCTCTTTCAAGTGGAGGCACATTTTGGCTATTTGGCAGCATATCCTCTTATACATCTGTACTGACCCATAATCTTTTTCAAAGGATGTGCCATTAGCATTGTACGCTCTGCATTCTAAAAATACACATGAGCCAGGACTCAGGGAGTTCTGGCTGCAATATCTGTTGTTTACTCACATCTGACTACTCACATCTGACTGATAACCAGCTCGTATTCACAATGCTAAGATGGCTTGAATGCATGGGGGGAACTTTTTTTGCCATTTCAAGGACTTCTGCAACCAGCAAAACCTAATTGCAGTGAACAGCTTCTGAGTCATGTGGTGCTTGTGCTGTATCCACCTACTTTTTCTTTAAATGGCCAGTAAAATGTCAGAGGTGAGGTAATGCAACGGTGCTTGACATTTATCTATTATCAAATCATTTGCTCAAGATTACATTGACCTAGCTGTGCATGCTGCACCTCAATAAAACTATTTCTACAGGTACACTGTGACGCATCAAGATGTTTCAGAGTAATTTCTAAAAAAATCCTTCATGCAATTTCAGAAAAAATACGAAGGTTTTTTTTGAAGCCATTTGGTGTTCTCTTGAATGATTAAACCTTGTGTGAGAAATGAGTTGACAGGTTAAATTTCCATGTCAAAGTCCAGGCTACAGCACTGCCACTTCTTTCATTCTGTTTTATATATCAGTGTGGAAGAGTTTGCCTGTCAGCAGAAGAAGTGTAATGGTCATAGTTGCTTACTTTGTTAATTACTATTAGTTTTTAAATCTCTGTTCTTTGATATTTTGGTTATAATTCTGCATTCCCCATTATTCTGTGGGATTTTCCTATTTCCCTGATTTGCAGAAGAGTTCAGTAATTTATCAGCCATCTTTTTCTCACAAGCATTTCCCTAGTGATATGAGCTTCATCTGAAGTTTTCTCAAGTTTCTGAATATTTATCATATCATTCTACTGTACCTGTAAAGCAAGTGCAGTAATAGTAATTTCAGAATGGTCAAAGTCTTAAAGCATTAATAGCTGAGCTGCTAGAATCCTTTACTGTAGTTTAACCAACGGTTTGACTTTCTTGATTAAATTATCCATGCTGTTCCCTTCATTTCTACTCATGTTGCCTTGTGCTACACTGCCCTTAAAACTTTTTGCTGTCCCTTTTTCCAAAGGTATTTCTAAACAGTTAATACTTTTCTTGTTTTGTTTCTTTTCCATCCCTCAGGTACTCAGACTTCAGAGACACTCTTCTGAAAATCAGTAACAGCTGCTGCAGCATCTATGATATGGTCATTCAAAAAATACAACAGCACATCAGGGCTGACTTGTGCAGGGCCTGAGCCTCGACACACATGGACTTCTTTCATGGGTACCACCTGAAATGTGGGGTGTGTGTCTTGAACAGCCTTTCCCTTATGCTTTTTAGGATTGTAAAAAAGAAGACTTGGAAAAGAATTGCAAAGCTATTTTGGCCACACTCTTTGGATTATAAACTGGGATCAAGAACTTCTAGACTATCCCTGGCAGAGTTTCCTTTAACCACTTTTCTAAAAACCTCTAATGAGGAGCCTTGAATGAGTGTCCCAGTGCTGCAACAATTGCTCACTGTTCCTTCCCATCGTTCATATATGTTTTGGAAGATGAAGTTTCCCCTCAGGCCTCTTTTGGCTAAATTAGAAAAATCAGTTCCTTCACCTGATTTCCATAAGCACGTTTTCTAATCCTCTTTTCCTGTTACTCTCCTCTGGGGTCTATCCAGTCTGTCTACTCTTAAACCCATCTCCCAAAAACCATATTTCAACTGCAGTTACACCAGTTTCAGGAGCACGTTTCTTGCCATTGAGAAAAAAGTTAAAACATCCCACAGCCTCATTCTCATGTTTTTGCATCATCATAATAAAAGGGTGTGCTTTTTTAATGAATTTGTTCTTTAATGAATTTTTTTAATGAATTGTTCTTACCAAACAAAAAATCTGGTAACTTCTAGCATCAGATCATCTACACCAGCTCATGTTTTCAAGAGCTGACCCAAATTTCCTTTTAGTAGAAGTTAAAGCAAAGCAATTCCTGCTTGCTCTATTTTTTTTTTCAAAGTGACTCTATTTGGATGACGCCTATGACTTGTAGACAGCCAGATTTAATGATTTCCACCCACTCTGAACTCTGATGCTGGTCACTGATTACTATTTTTTCCTCATGCTGATCTAAAATACAGGGATGGCGCTTGCTCATTGCATTCCCCAGTATATTTTGACTGCCTCAACTTTTGTTATTGCCATTATTGCAGAGATCCTGGCCTAGCAATGTTGTCAGTCAGAGCACGCCGATGAGTAACTCTACAGTCATAACTGGCTCTTAGCCTATGAGTGATGGTGCTGTTTCTGCATTAACATTATGCTCACTGAATAGTAACTATCTTGCACCTTTGGATATATTACAGATTTCCTCATTTTTAAAATGCCTTTTGTCAGCAGTGATGTTTGTGCACTACAACGATTTAGGGCTTGCATTTGTCCATTTCTTTCATTGCCGCTATCAACTTTCATTATTGCAACTATCATTCTAAATGCTCTAGAAATTCTTGTACATACTTACCTTCAGAAAAGTCTGTCCTAGAGACCTGGCTTTCCCAACAACTCATGGAAAGACTTGCAAAAATTGCCGAGTGCATTACCTTGCTTGTGTGACTACCTTAGCGCGCTTTTCATGCTTGACTTTATTTTGCTAATGAGTATAAGTTATAGAACTATCAATCACCTGCCAGTCTAGCAAAACAGTGAAATTCATTTCATCTGGCCTCTCTGACCTGTTAGACTTAAGTGGCCCTACCAGGAGCTAAAACTCCAGCCAGCAGAGATGATAGGATCATTGAAACACAGGCTCTTTCATTACCGCGAGGGGTAGCCCTCAAAGACTGAAATCTCAGTGGTGGCGCTCGTAAAGATTAACATTCCTGCCAGAAACCACTGCCCAGCATATCAAAACACTTCTACCTAAAGCAAATGCATACTTAGGAGATGAAACTGAAGCAGCCCTGTTTGGGAAGGTGCTGAGTACTCACAGCTTTCAGCAATTTTATGGAATTAAATGAAAACAGTAGGTGAAATAATAGACCTAAGAGAGACAAACACAGTGGCGCATGGCTATAGTCATTTCAAAAGAGAAATAGATCTTTGTGTGAACTTAAATAAAAATTCTTAAAAGGTAAGGTGACTAATTGCTTCTTTTTATATAGTTTAATTGATGGCCTAAAGCCAAGAACAGATTTAAAATTAATCAAAGTTTGCTAAATAATTGTGACTTCATGGTGATACAACCCTGAATAATGGACTGAATAATAGGTTAATCAATTGACTGATTCTTTCACTGAACAGAATATCAAATGAAAATATTCACCTATTATTTGTATTCATTTGTATTTAGATGTAAGCACATACAAATCTGACTTCCTGCCATACTGAAAAAGGATGGACTATTACAGCATGAAGTGTTCAGAGAGAATTTGTCATCCAAACAACTGAACTGCAGGCAAGGGTGACTGTAACACCCGCCTCACAGAACTCACAGCCCAGCACATGCTGTGTTTGATGTGCCAAGGAAAAGGCACTGACACTTGTCCAGCCCATCCATCAACATCAGCACTTTGGGAGACTCCCTCTCTCTTCTCTGCACAAGATTCAGGGTCATGCAAGCAGGACACTGACTCTGGACAACATGGGCCTTCTACCCAGGCTGAACACGGCACACACTGTCTGACACCAGCTTGAAGATTTGGGGTGCAGAGGGGATGAACAACGCACTGAAGAACCTCTGCCAAACAGAGGAGTCTTCACCCCTAGAACATTGATACCACTGCCTCTCTGAAAGCTTCAGTGCTCCCAGATAACTTCATACACTCAGGTTTCGAGTGTACTTTTTATGAAAGATACAAGCCAGTTTATAGTATTTAAGAGCACAGTTAGAAGTTGTTCAAAAAAGGAACAAAATGTGGAGGAAGACATAGAGTTAATCATGTTATAAATAAATTCATGAGTCTGCATTTAAAAAAATAAATGTTTTAAATGTAGGGCATCTTTGAGTCAGGTGTTAAGCTAAGAGGTTGGCAGGCCAACACATTTTCTTTTACTCCTTTTGCTAGTTCTATATCATATTTTCAAGTGTCAAGTTACTTTTCAGATCCGTACTGCATATTTTCTTACCAAAGCAAAGCAATACAGATCTTCTGAAATAAAAGTACATATTTATTTGACAGCACCCTGCATTACAGTAACTAAATTAAAACACATTTAATATTTCCTGTGCTGGCTTTCTATTCTTTATCAAATGCTTCAATTTAGAGATATATATATACACAAACACACACACACACACACACACACACATACGTGTGTATATATATATATATAAAACTAAATATGAGCATTTTTGAAAATTCATTATCATTTCTCAGAACTCTCCAACAAGGGCTTTATTGTTCAAAGCTGCTGTAAAGAGAGCTGCACCAAAGGGAGCCATTTGGACTGCACAACAATGAACTTTATTGATCCTACATAAGTCATAAGCACAGTTACATTTTTCTGAGTGCCTTCTATGGGCACATTTTCCTAATGGCAGTGTATGTGTGCCTATGTATTATTGTTAAAGACAGCACCACTGTGGATCACAGAATTCAGCCAACACATGATCCAAAATTTCCAGTTTTGGAGTGGGTTCTTTGTAACCTTACTGTACTCTCACTGCCATTATATAAGTTTATTTGGAGGCAACCCTGGACCCACACTAAAATACAAGACTACAAAGATTTTTCTGGCTTTTTATTTACACTTGATTAAGCCTTGACAACTATACCTATATGCTGGCCCATTCACTCACATTAAGTAAAAAAAAAAGCAGCACGTGCATGGAAGAGAAATAACTGTGCCCCCAAGTAAGTGTTCTCACAAATAATCTGGCAGGTTACTCAGTAAGCACCATATTTGGATAAATTCTTTGTGTGCCCCGACGGTGAAGCACAGAAAGGAGAGCCCTTGCAGACTGGTACTATAAACATAGCCAATGTCAACAGGTTTTATTTTACAGCAAACATTAAAGAGGAGATTTTCAAAGAAACATAAGAAAGTTATGAGCAGCCAGGGATCAAACACCTTTAGGCTCCTCTAAACAGCACAAGGTCAAACAAAACGATCAGTGCACCAGCCCATACCGATTGCCACACTCTAATGCCCCCCGAGGCTTCAGTCCTAGAAATCAGGACCTTGTTTATGGAAACATAATTAAAGCACTTTCTTTGCTTTCCTGTAATAGACACTTTAGCACCTGGCAATCAAAGGGAAATACCTGAAAAATCTGTTATTTGGTTTCACTTAAGGCCATGCATTAGAAACCTACTTGCTTTCCTGTGGCAAATTTGGTCTCAAATTCTTATGACAGGGCTTCTTTGACTCACTGGTACAAACCACTCACTGGTACATCCCTAAATCCTCTGCTGCTTGGTGAGCCTACCTGCAGAAGGGCCCTTCCCCTTCCCACTCAGAGGAATTCAGTTATCCAGCAAGCATTTTTAATAGGCTCAAGTCTCTTCCACTGTTTAAATGGTTGGGCCCTGATACCTGCTACAAGGCTGGGAACAGCGAATGGGAATCCTGCCCTTAACACCCACGAGTGATTCACATTTATGCTTCCCCTGGCTCAGACTGTGCTCAGGCCCATCTGTTTGAAAGCACCAATCCTGCTTTGCTGGACCAATACTCAGGCAGCAATGCCAAGGGACAGGAACACTGAGCAGGATACTGCTTGCTCACATAAGGCTACAAGAGTCCTCTCCACTGCTGCCACCCCTGCAGTTACAGGAGGTCACTTCTGCTGCCAGTCTCTCTGAAAAAGGCCTCACATCTGCTTGCTCAGAGTACGGGGCCATGGAAGAGGGATACGAGTGGGATACGGTCCAAGGGAGTTTTGGCTCCACATGGTGGCTGCTGAGGGTGAAGCCTGTCCTCGTGGGCTTGCCCAAGAGCCTGTGCCCATAGCAGAAATCTGTAGCTCAGGAAACAAAAAGTGATTCTGCTATGGGCCAATCTTCTTCTTATTTGAAGGATCAATGCAGCAAAGGTGCCGCAGGGACCCACAGCTCCCTGCACACATACTCAAGTCCGAAAAAGCTAATGAAAGACACAAGTCAGAAACAAAGGACTCTGAGTAATGAAATGATTAAAGAGAAAATACAGTTGAAAACTCCTGGAACACATTATAATTTAATATCTCATTATTTACTAGGCACATTGAACATAACATGAATTTCCCTCTGCTCCACCAAGCTCACTTCATATTCCACAGAGCCTACACTTCTGTATCGCATCCAGGCCAAGATGAAATTGTCTTGTATATCAGACAAATGTACTAGAGAGTAGCCTACACTTTGGTAATGTACAAGCTGAATGTTCCCAACAGTCCAACTTCCACATCGTTTAGAGAATTTGCACTCATACATTTTCAGTGCATAATGAGGGGTTTTAGCAGTTCATAATTATTAAGTAGTTATTTTACATGCCCTTGTGTGTGGTAAATAATACCACAGAGAAAAAAAGTAACCGAGGGTTTGTATAAATGATTCTGCATAAACCTACAAGCTCAGGTTTTAAATCTGCATTATCATGTTGGTTCAGATCTTTAGGCTTAGGTCTGAACAAACATGAACTTCAGGGACATTTGAAATTCAACTCTGCATCCTGACCTGGATTTTCTAAATGACCTTTGAAATTTGGAACTAAATCCAAGTGTTGCAGAGTCTCTATCTGGAAGCCTTTTGCTGATGGATTTTCATTCAGCCTAATGTAGGTGGCAAATTATGCTGGGAATAAGTCATTTTCAGGAGATCCAAGGTCTGGCATACAGACTACTGCTTCCAGCCGTTTTAAATGGAAAACAAAGGTTCTTCATTTACCTCTGAGGCTTCTGTCTGATTTATTTTGCTTCTCTGGTTTGCATTTATTTGATTGTTTGTGCCAGGTATAATGGAGAAAATGCAGGCATTGCTAGAAAAGCTGCAATCTGCAGTCCCTCATCCACATTGACCTCTGAATCACAGCAGAAAGGAGAGATGGCAACTCCCAGCTGGACAGGCCTTTGCAGCTTGCCCAGATGTCAGAAAACCAGTCTTTACTGGCCAAGACTGAGACAGCCATAACTTTTTATAAAGCAGTGAAGCACATACTTAACTTTACTCATGTACTTTAACTTAAGAATGCATTTAACTGCTTTGCTGAACACGGGTAGGCACAAACACTTGCCATGCTGCACTGGCAATGTAGGGTCAGTCACTCTTATAGCACTGTAATATTCTCCAAAAAATCCTGAAGATGGGAAATACAAGAAATCTTATGTATCAGGTAACTACTCCAGTGTCATAAGATCTTAGCCTCATAGAATGGTTTGAGTTGAAAGGGACCTTAAACATCACCTGATTCCAACCCTCCTGCCATGGGCAGGGGCACCTNTGCCCTTAACACCCACGAGTGATTCACATTTATGCTTCCCCTGGCTCAGACTGTGCTCAGGCCCATCTGTTTGAAAGCACCAACCCTGCTTTGCTGGACCAATACTCAGGCAGCAATGCCAAGGGACAGGAACACTGAGCAGGATACTGCTTGCTCACATAAGGCTACAAGAGTCCTCTCCACTGCTGCCACCCCTGCAGTTACAGGAGGTCACTTCTGCTGCCAGTCTCTCTGAAAAAGGCCTCACATCTGCTTGCTCAGAGTACGGGGCCATGGAAGAGGGATACGAGTGGGATACGGTCCAAGGGAGTTTTGGCTCCACATGGTGGCTGCTGAGGGTGAAGCCTGTCCTCGTGGGCTTGCCCAAGAGCCTGTGCCCATAGCAGAAATCTGTAGCTCAGGAAACAAAAAGTGATTCTGCTATGGGCCAATCTTCTTCTTATTTGAAGGATCAATGCAGCAAAGGTGCCGCAGGGACCCACAGCTCCCTGCACACATACTCAAGTCCGAAAAAGCTAATGAAAGACACAAGTCAGAAACAAAGGACTCTGAGTAATGAAATGATTAAAGAGAAAATACAGTTGAAAACTCCTGGAACACATTATAATTTAATATCTCATTATTTACTAGGCACATTGAACATAACATGAATTTCCCTCTGCTCCACCAAGCTCACTTCATATTCCACAGAGCCTACACTTCTGTATCGCATCCAGGCCAAGATGAAATTGTCTTGTATATCAGACAAATGTACTAGAGAGTAGCCTACACTTTGGTAATGTACAAGCTGAATGTTCCCAACAGTCCAACTTCCACATCGTTTAGAGAATTTGCACTCATACATTTTCAGTGCATAATGAGGGGTTTTAGCAGTTCATAATTATTAAGTAGTTATTTTACATGCCCTTGTGTGTGGTAAATAATACCACAGAGAAAAAAAGTAACCGAGGGTTTGTATAAATGATTCTGCATAAACCTACAAGCTCAGGTTTTAAATCTGCATTATCATGTTGGTTCAGATCTTTAGGCTTAGGTCTGAACAAACATGAACTTCAGGGACATTTGAAATTCAACTCTGCATCCTGACCTGGATTTTCTAAATGACCTTTGAAATTTGGAACTAAATCCAAGTGTTGCAGAGTCTCTATCTGGAAGCCTTTTGCTGATGGATTTTCATTCAGTCTAATGTAGGTGGCAAATTATGCTGGGAATAAGTCATTTTCAGGAGATCCAAGGTCTGGCATACAGACTACTGCTTCCAGCCGTTTTAAATGGAAAACAAAGGTTCTTCATTTACCTCTGAGGCTTCTGTCTGATTTATTTTGCTTCTCTGGTTTGCATTTATTTGATTGTTTGTGCCAGGTATAATGGAGAAAATGCAGGCATTGCTAGAAAAGCTGCAATCTGCAGTCCCTCATCCACATTGACCTCTGAATCACAGCAGAAAGGAGAGATGGCAACTCCCAGCTGGACAGGCCTTTGCAGCTTGCCCAGATGTCAGAAAACCAGTCTTTACTGGCCAAGACTGAGACAGCCATAACTTTTTATAAAGCAGTGAAGCACATACTTTACTCGTGTACTTTAACTTAAGAATGCATTTAACTGCTTTGCTGAACACGAGTAGGCACAAACACTTGCCATGCTGCACTGGCAATGTAGGGTCAGTCACTCTTATAGCACTGTAATATTCTCCAAAAAATCCTGAAGATGGGAAATACAAGAAATCTTATGTATCAGGTAACTACTCCAGTGTCATAAGATCTTAGCCTCATAGAATGGTTTGAGTTGAAAGGGACCTTAAACATCACCTGATTCCAACCCTCCTGCCATGGGCAGGGGCACCTGCCACCAGACCAGGCTGCTCAAAGCTCCATCCAACCTGACCTTGAACACTTCCATGGATGGGGCATCCACAGCTTCTCTGGGCAACCTATGCCAGTGCCTCACCACCTGCACAGTAAAAAATGTCTTCCTAATATCTAATCTAAACCTACCCTCTTCCAGTTTAAAGCCATTTCCTGTCATCTTATGATCATATGACCTTGCAAAAAGTTCCTCTCCAGGCCCCTTATGCTACTGGAAGGTTCTCTAAGGTCTCTCCAAAGCCTCCTCCTCTCCAGGCTGAACAATCCCAGCTCCTTCATCTCATCTTCCTAGGAGACATGCTCCAGCCCTCTGATCACTTTGGTGGGCCCCTTCTGGACTTGCCCCAGCAGGTCCACATTCTTCTCATGCTGGGAGCTCCAAAGCTGGATATGCAGTGCTCCAGGTGGGGTCTCAGGAGAGTGGCGTAGAGGGGCAGAATCCTCTCCCTTTCCCTGCTGGCCCCACTGCTTTGGCCATTCTCTTGTGTCAATTGATGGAAATTAGGAAAATGTCCCTTCATCTGACAGCATCTGATACTGCACTCCAACAACCCCAAAGTCCTCTGCCCTTTTCTGGGAAGGCTAACATTCAGTTTATATTGTAAGCCAGCAGATCTTACCCAAACAGAAACTGAAGAGAAACAGCATCCCAGCAGTCCTCTTCTGAAAGGTACAACTAAAATGAATATATAAATGTAATTCTGAAAAGCTGACTTGTATTTCTTATTATTATCATCATATGTCTTGCTTATATAGACCCATGCACAATTAAAATTAATAACAAAGAAATTATTTTTGAAGTGCACAGAAATTCAGAGGCAGAAGTCAGTCATATTTTCAGGCATCTATTAGTTGCTTTCTTGATGTGTTGAAGAAGATAAAGGAAGATTAAAAGAATCAGTCTAGTTACTACCTGCAGTCCTTTAAAATAACTGAAGTTATGAAAATGTAAAACCCAGAAGCTTCAATCCAGTTTGAGAAAAAAACATCCAGGTTCCAGGGACAGTAAGAAAGCTACTGAAGCAAGTCTTTTGTTTGCCTTTTCACCACTTCTGCATGCAGAACTAACTCCTGCAGTGCTGTCCAGCTCTGCTTCCCAAGTGCTTAGAAAGAAGAATTCTACCTCTGACCATGCCTTAATCTACATTTTTCAGGACAAAAAATTCTTGGCTGCTATGCTGATCACCCAACTAGAATTTTTAAGTACCCTCTAAAAATCTCACATCAAAATAGTGCTATGTCCTCTGTACATTTTGCTGTCTCACTTTTCATTCTCTTTTCTAAATAGCAACTATGGACACATTTTATTTCTGCTCTATTGGCAGAAGATTTATGTCTCTACAGATTCTTCAGCATAACTGTATCTGCATTTTGTGTGAACAATTGTAATTTTTTTTAATTGCTCTGTTATATTTAAATAGAAATTACATGTAGATAAAGAGAATTAAGTTCCTGCTGGGATGAAGACCACTGGAGTCAGGATTATCATACTGTTTTTTGACTAGTATTACCTGAACTTTCTTCCCTCATCATAAAAAGAAGAAACATGAATCAAAAGTCAGCCTCTCATTTTAATCAATTTGCCCTGGTTATCTGGCATGGATCTAAAGAAGGAAGGTTTAAACACCTCCTACAATGGAAATATTTCAGAATTAATCTGACAGTACAAGCAAAAAGAAGTAATTAATACAAGCGAATGAAATTACATTGTGGTAATCAGGAAAAGACTTGGGAAAGGGCACAAAAACTGCAAGGACCAAATGACCACTGTGGATTGTTTCTACATTAAAAAAAAAAAAATTAATCTATGCTCTTAAGGCTACTTAAAAGAAGGAAAGAAAAAAGAAAACATAAATTTGCCTGTCTATAGAAGTGCATGACTGGACTGCAGTTTGCCAAATTTTACCAAAAGAGAGTAGTTTCATATTAATGAAAAAACTGATCTGTTGATATAGTTGGTTGTTTTCTGGAGAATCAGGGGTAGTTTTCTGAATGGGGTTAATGACCGTAAACTAAGGGGCAAATCCAGAGTCAGACTTCCTGCTGAATGCTTAGGAAGGAAAATTTAAATCCTTCACCAAGAACAGCACTCCTATTTCTTGCCTTTCCTGTCAGAGCTCTTGGGAATAACAAAGTTTTATATTGCCCAAAGAGCCTCTTACCTGGAGGCATTGATGATAACTCTGTCATCTTCTCATCTGGACATAAGAGAGGAAAGATGCTGAGCGAATGGCACTGGGCTGTGCAAACAAACCCCAACAGCTGAGGTTCACCTTATATCAAAACAGAGGTTTGCCATTAATATCTGGCCAAGACAAAACTTGACAAACCAGTTAAAGACCCCACAAAAACTCTTGAGTCCTGCTTTATCCAGTGGGAAGTAAAGTATCTCAGGTGTACTGCCTAGAAAATTTTAAAAAATCATGATCCTTACCACAGAGAACCAATGAAAAGAAATTTACATATCCAAAATTGTAATTTGTCAAAGGTCAGACAAAATCTACCACATGCTGACAGATTAGTACCCTAAAACACCTCAGAAATATTTTGAACCTGAGAACTAGCAAACTACAAAATAAACTGGCATTTAGGAAGATGTGTTCCAAGGACATGATTGCGATTGCCTTTAACAAGTGGTTCTTCCTGTACCGTTCATGCCTTAGTTTGTCAATATTTGTTAAGGGCACAAACTAAAGCAGAGGTGGATGTAGCTGTAACAACTCTGGAAAACTCCCTTCTGTAAGAGGATCAAGTTAGGAGACTGTGGAAATTAAAGAGCTGTAATGTGAAACCTAATGTATAGTAACTGTCAAGTGAGGTAATGTAGAAACTGGAAAGCCTTGTCTTAGAGTTAATGCCTTAATCCCAACATACCATTTACACTGTGAGGAAAAAATGTCAGAAACTGAAAATCCATGAAACAAGGTTATGGAACAAAGACAATAAAATAAACATTGTCAGTGACAATGTGTTGAAATTGATTTGTTTTCATTTCTGCAACAGGTACTTACTTTCTGATTTGCCAAAATCTCACAGCATTCTTTATGTTCAAGTTATTCTGAGATCTGTTCTAGACACTAAATATTAATTATGAGTATCTATGACAACCATTGACACTAAAAATGGAGTATTTATCCCATCCAATGCCTAAGCTCTGAGGTATTAACCTCTCAAAGTTTTGGATTGCCAGAAAATAAAACTGTGACGCTAAAGGATGTGGTTATGTGGTGAATAGTGAAAAAATTTCCTTTTAACTAAACACAAAGAGTAGAAGAGTTTCCTGATTATTAATGATAAGCTTGTGCTCAGGGCCCAGCTAAATCAAAGCCAAGTGTTCTCAACCACAGAAACAACAAAAAATATGATTGCATGATAATCACATGTGTTCTGATTATATGCATCCTACAGGCTCCCACAGAACCTCCCAGCCCTCAGCCCAGGCCGAGCTCATCTGCTGTCCCATGGCAAACCATGCCAGCCCCAAACTCACCAACTTTTACAGTTTTGACATTAAAAAAGTGATGAGTGTGTGGGAAAATTTAGCCTAAGGACCACCATTTTGCCAGGGCCCTGCCTGTATCTGTCCCCCTGGAGCAGACAAAGCAGCAGAGAGCACCTACAAGCTCTATCACATGTGTACCTACATGGAACAGGGCTCAACACCTCTGTGCCACGACCACCAGACCAAGACCCTCCAGCATGTCCCATCAGATCCTTTTACCACTTCTCAAGAGGATACAGAGGGATTTGGATGCCTTCCCCTTGGAGACAGCTTTGGTGGGGAAAAGAAAGAGAGGAACTGAAAAACTCACTCTTGGATTTTCTGTTTGTGCACACAGGTTTTAGAGAACTTTTTGGATCTTCTGTAAAGCACTGAACTAAGAGATGCAATATCAAGGACAAGAAATGAGGACACATTTTGGACAGACATCATCAAGACTCAGTGAAGGAACACAATAAAAACCACTGGCAACAGCTGTGTTGGTCCTTAAGTTTTCTATTTAGTGTTCAGAGCAAGGGTGGTGTTGATACATGTCAACATACTAGAGACAAGCATATTATTTGGCCTCAAGGATCACATCTGTGCTGCTAAAATAGTGGAGTCCCACTATAGTTAGTCTTTTCTCCATGTTTCCCACAGGATGCTTGAACTGGGTCCCAGGTTTTGAGGGGCAAGAGAGTTTAGCAGTGTGCACACACATTGTGCCACACCCCTTTGCTTCAGGGATATCAAAGGATCTTTGGCACAACTAAGTGTAGAGACTTGAGTACATAAAGGAAGTCCTAAAAATCAAAGAGAGAGGCAGCCACAGCGTCACCAGTGGTGAAATACTGAAATAAAGACAAGAATAGTACCTATCTTCAGTACAAGTAGCAGCAGCAGGAAAGTTCTGCACTGCCCTGGTTATTCCTTCCTCCATAGCAAGGAAGCATCCTGGCATGAGCACTTGTAATGCAGATATCCCCATACCCTGAAAAGCAATCATGTTTTCACCATTTCAAAATTGCAAGGAGTCAGGAGGAAATGTTGCTGCCAGTGACAGTGGTGCCTGCTGCCTCTACATTACTCTCCAGAACAACCCCTCTCCTAAGAGATGGCAGGAATAACAAATTAAAGTGTTAATTTGTTAAACTGCAATAGCACTGTCAAATTAGCCTGGCTGAAAGTTAAAAATAAATCCATTCATTACTACAGAGCCAAAAGAAGTATCAACTACAGAGCCAAAACAAGCTCTGCACCCTTTGATAGCGAAATTCTGCGTGCAGAGCAGTCTTACAAGTCCAAGGAAAAAAACAGGGAAACAGGTAGGCAGCTCAGAATATTCAGTTCATACAAATGCAGCAAGTCCGACAAGGACGTTGCCTCTGAAGAGACTTCAGAGACTGAGCATATGCATCTGCTGAACACCCCTGAGGTTCACCAAAGATGTGACTTGAACCCTCTCTTCTCTCACTGCTGCTCTGGTAGTATCAAAGACTGATCATTCGTGACAAAACCAACAAGTACCAAGTAGTGAATTGCCTCCCAACAGATAAAGGAAAAAATACACTGTCACAATTTTTTTTTTT
>VZRX01015115.1:369170-386954 GCA_013398075.1 Notiomystis cincta
TTTTTGTGGATGGAGGCCAAGCTGCATCTGTTCCAAGCATCAGGGCCAAAATATCATCTACAATTAAAGCACTGCTGACAATGTTGTTGAGGCTACATGAGATAGAGCAGATTACAGGTCATCCTGCAGCTTGGAGGTATATTGGCACTGTGATGCTAGTGGTAATAAAAATGTGTTTGTGTCAGTAAAGTAAGCAAATATGACTCAAAGCACACAGGCAGCAGACAGGCTGAATAAGAATTCACTTTTCCAAACATAACCACAATTTGAAGCGCCAAAGCATGGTGGCCTACAGAGCCTCACTGCTGGACAGCTGTTGTGGAAATCCAACAGAACATAACTGAAATTAATGAGAGAAGAAAGCAACACTCACAAACCTACCACAGTAACTGCTTTGCAAAAGCAGAAGTTTTTTTCTATCATTGATGTATTCAGGAAGACATTAAATAAAAGTGAACTGTTCCACATGATAAAATACCACAGTATAGGGGGCATTAAAAAGGGGTATAAGTAAGGAGGCCTTGCCATATTCTCACAACAGGAAATACAGAGTTGGGAAGATGAAAAAAACCCACCAAAAAACAAGTACAACTGGAGCAGAGAGGATAGCCTTCACCATCTGTGAACTTACACCTCTTGTCTGGGAATGATCTCTAAGCCCATGCTAAAAGATCAACGAACTGCAAAAGATGTCTCAATCTGCCTCGGAATCTGAAGAATGAGTGGAATCTGGTTTTGCTTTGATTTCAATTTACCCAGCCCACATTACAATTCTGCAACATACTGTCAACCCAAAAATATTTGTTCTATTGCCAGTGTCCTATCACTACTGAAAGAGAAACAGTGATATGTTGATCATGATGGGTAAATGGCAAAAGCACATGAAATAAAGTGGGGGTGCAATGGCAGTGGGAGAGAGGAATAGCTGGGGGAAGAGTCATTCCCTATGTAACTCAGTAAGCCAATACTTTAATACTCATTGTGAAGCGTGATCATGCTGCTAATGAAGCAATAAATCCTCCCTTGCATTGGTGCTGGAGGGAGGGGGGTCAGAAGGTGGAGAGAGCTCCTTTTCCTTTCTCATTATAAGCAGCAATGCAAAATGCTTTAATAATGCTCAGCAATGTCCTAGAAGGCATAATCAGCTAATGCTTCTCCTCACGAAGCTGTACCACAAAATGGCACATCGCCTTGGCTCTTCTGGCTTCCCTCTTGGGACTCCCGTGCTAAAGTCAGCACCAACCTGGCCCTGCCCTCCCCATCCTCCCTGCCAGCCTTCATCCACTTGGGGACTTTGACAGTTGACTTCCAGACCTCCACCAGCCAATTTCAGCATAAGCATCACTGATTAATGCCTAATCCCCCTCCCCCTGTATGTACATTCTAGAACGCCTTTATTTTAAATTGCAAAGGAGAGAAACATTTTCTTTCCCAAAAACTGAAACTGGCGGCGAAAAATGAGCAAAGCCTATCTCTAATTAACGCTAATCTGTCTGCCTTGTGTAGGCACCAGCGAGGGAGCCACAGCACGCTGCAGATCAGAAGATAAAAACACACTCAGGAGTTCAACTGCTTTGGAAGCACAACATCTGTTAGCCATGTTATTCTGCAGCTATCCAACAAGCAGAGCACTCTTCACAACACTTAATAGCTTATGCATTATGGATGCTGCTGTGGGTACAGAGGTACTTGGGCTCAGGGTTTCATTCTGTGCAAGTCTCACATCAAAAAACCACGGGCAAATCTGGGGAGTGTCTCTCCCCTCTCCTTCCTCGCATGGGAAGTGATTGTTCAGGGCCAAATTCTGCTATCAATTACACTAATATGGCTCCACTCAGAATCAGTTTGGTGTAATGCAGAACAATATCTGACTGACTCCATGCTTAATTCACTCAGTATGTGGAATTAGAATAAAATTGCAAAAAATCTCCTTAGGAGAGAACATTTTAAGTCAGCTATTGTTGTAATATCCTTGATTGATTTAGCCACTACATTATTATTACAAATTAATAAAGGAAGGGCACACATTAATGGAGTTTATAGGTTTTTCAATTACTGTTTTCCTATTATTCTTTCTATTATTCAATTCACCAGCTTCTCCATATAGTTTATCTATAACTCTAATGCATTATAGTTCTTCAGAATTTATGAAGTATATACAATGCATATAAATCCTATTAACTAGCCCATCATACTTATAATTGATTCAATTAAAATGTTGTGTGTGTCTACAGTATATAAAGGGGAGGAAAAATAAAACTGAGACCAAGGGGTTAATAAATTCTTGATTATTTATATTAAACTTCTCTGCCGCAGCGGAGACAAGACTCAGCACGAACCTGCTACATTCTGCTCCTTAAGCCCTATAGCTCAGCATGTAACAGAAGGAGTGCAAGAGACCTGAGAGCAACTTAAAATGATTTTCATATTCATTTTAAGGCCAAAGGGACCATTTTGTCCTTCTAATATGACTCTAATATTTGCATGACGTGAGCCATAGGATTTCATTCAGGGATTCTTTCATAAAGCTAATGGTTTCTGGAAGAGTTGGGTTTTTTTCAAGTATCCAACCTTCATTTAGGGATTTCCATCTATTTTTTCCAATTTTGTAATATAGCCTTGCTGATAAAAATATACATTCTGGCAGGTTTTCACATTATATATGCATGCCCATGTTAAATATCTAGCTTAGGAATGATTCAAGAGATCAAAGTGAAGGACTGGAGTTCCCTGCCTAGTCAATGAAAGGAGGCAGTCAGTCAGCTTCAGCACACTGAGTCAGAGATGGCTGAAAGAGCTAAAAGCAGACTGGGAGAATAAATACCTACTCTGACTTCTGTTCTGAGTTGCTTGAGATCCTCCTCCTACTGATAGCTGTTCCTTCCAACTATTGTCTTTGGCAATACACTGCATTTGCCAGACTGAATAGGCAGCTACTTTCTCCATAGCCATACACGCAATTCTGTAATAACTAAACCACACAGAATTTGAAATGTGACAGTGAGACAGATTTTCCAGAATTCAGATCATTCAGAGAGGTCTTTCTCTCTTCCTTTTTTTGCAGCTATCTTTTTTTCAGTGCCAACTCAACATAGGGTTTAGGCAACAGAATCCTAAGTGTCACTGATCTGAATTTGTGCTACAAAGTCATTTAAGTGCTTTTGTAAATCACACCCTTGAACTCTGGATAGGACTGCAGCATTATCCTTGCCACAGAATCCCAGTGCAATATCAATGTGTTAATTCCTATTTATAAAGCACTTTGAAGATACACATACTACTGCATTGCACCCTGCAGACTTTCACTGGTGCTAACATGGTACAATTCTGTTTTCTCCCTCCCTCCCTCCAGCCTGAGAACAACAAGAAAGACCAAAAAATGTGTTTTTCCCATACATTTGAGAAGACAAATTTTGATGTCCCAGCATGAATTATTCTGCACCACACAGAAATGCTAATTAAGCCTTTATTCTATAACCTGACAGATGTTTCTGATGCACTGTTCATCCATTTCATACTGTACAAAAGCTAAAGTTTTAAACTTTTTGTATTATGACGCAATTAGCATTATTCATGAAGACAGCCATCAAAAGTCTGCTTGAAGCGCTGTCTCGTTCCTCAGAGAGAAGAATTTTGAAAGACATGGCTGGATATTGCCCTCCCTGTGCACTAGGTAGATATAATGCATACACACACATATGCAAGGAGTCCACAGGCCCCCACTCCTTCTCCCCACACACCCTCACTTGTCTTTCCTACTAGGACCATCTTCTGTTGCACATAAATTCAATGCTGGTGGCTTACACTCACTACTTATACCCAGCCCATGCAACCTGGTGTTATGCATAGAGAAGCAGTTCAAGCAAAAGAAATGGCTGCTTTTGTGACTGCAACATCACAGAGAACAAAAGCTGAGTCAAAAAACTTGGTAGCTGACCACTCTATTCCTCTAAGGTAAAAAAGTTTGTCTCAGTGCCCTTCTGTCCCAACAGTGGCCAATGTCCCCCATGAGGAGCAGCCTGCTCTGCAGTTCCCATGCATCCCCTGATGGAGCACAGCTTTTGGCAAATGCTTATCTGCACCTTTCTGCTCACCAGGACAGACAGACAGAGACTCATTTTCATACAGACTGCTCTGCTGTCCTATGGGTGTGGCACGTACACTCCAGGGAACGGCCCGTCCTGTCTCAGCCTTGTGCCTTCCCTGTCCCCAGGGAGCAGCCCTTTGATCAGGGCTGGGGCTGCTCCCCCTGAGCCCCAGCTGCCCTGCTCCTGACCAAGACAGCTGGGATGGGCCCTGGCTGCCATGTCCTGCCCCAACACCCCAAGAAGCCCTGACTGCTCCTGGATCCCAGCACTCTGTGCCCCAGAGCTTCTCCCAAGCAAACCACCATTGACTCCCAGTGTCAACTTCCCTGCAGTGTCACAGCAAACTCATCTTCATCCCTTTCCCCCATCCTTGTTCCATTTGTCCTATCTTCTACACCTCTACACAGTATCCTTCTGTGGTTTTTTTTTATTCCTCTATATCACTATTCCCTTTTCTCCTCTGTTCCCCTAAAAGAGCACATTAATACTCCAGCCTACTCAGTCTCCTGCCCTTGTCACCAAATCAACATCTGAGAAAACAGTTGTCCTTTTCTCTTTGCTCTCTGGAGTAACTGTCAGGAAAAGAAAGATTTCTTTAAAAATACAGATTCAGCAACTACACACTCTTAGTAGGAAGGAAGCTTGTCCCTGGGGTAGTGATTATACATATAAAGACAATAATAAGACTGAGGGCTGCAAAGCTGTGTAGCAAAGGTAGAAATCTTAAAGTCTGTCCTTACAATTCTCCAGAGATTTAAGCTGTAGCATAAAAATCATATTTTACACGTATGTAAGTGCTGTGAAAACAATGCATTTCCCTGTTCATCACAAATTACACTATAACACAGCGCAAGAAATGCATCAGTAAGAGGATAAACAGAAACAAATAGGCATATAAAATGTTTATGAAAGAGATGCACAGAAATGAACATCCCTAATAAAGAATCAACCCATTTTTTTCAATTTGTAATTTTTTTAAATTTTATTTATTAACAATATATACCAGAGCTATTATCTGCTACTGTAAAGCTGAAGATGTAAGGTATGTGAGCTGTGACTCACCGAAGCAAAGCTAAATAGTCATTTGATCATTGCTTTATGTACTTAACACATTACATCAGTAAATAGGCAGGATAAAGATTTATATAAGCAGAATTTAATTGAGTCAAATTAGGTTATGTCAAATTTTAGCCTGGAAGAAAGGAGACTCAGAGGTGACCTTATCACTGTCTACAACTACATGAAAGGTGTTTGTAGTCAGATGGAGGTCAGTCTCTTCTCCCAGGCAACAACTGACAGAACAAGAGGACACAGTCTTAAACTGTGCCAAGGGAAGTTTAGGTTAGATGTTAAAAAGAAATTCTTCACTGAAAGAGTGATTGTGTGCTGGAATCGTCTGCCCAGGGAGGTGGTGCAGTCACCATCCTTGGACGTGTTTGTAAAAAGACTGGACGTGGCACTTGGTGCATTGGTTTAGTTGATGAGGAGGTGCTAGGTCAAAGGCTGGACTAGATGATCTTAAAGGTCTTTTCCAACCTAGTTCATTCTGTCATTCTGTGATTCATTGCTGTACAGAAAAGACAGAGTTAGGTAAGAGAAAACTGGAAATGTGGCACAGGTAATTAGCTATAATTTTATCAAGAATCATGATGGAGTATTAGACTGAGGATGAGACCAAAAAAACCAAAGACATGAAGATTTCCTATGAGGATCTTCCAGTCCTAAACCTGATGTCCCTTCCTTCTCCCAGGATGAATCCAAACACCAGATTTATGTATGGGATCCCTGTTCATGTGAAGAAATATACACATGTCATTATTTAGGAGTAGTACTCCCCAGTGCAATGCTCTCACTGAGAGTCTCCAAACCATTTGCTGCTTACTCACTCTCCTCCCCCTCAGCGGGATAGACAGGAGAATTGGAGACACAAAAGTTGAAGATCACAGGTTGAGATTTATTGGAAACAGCTATGAAATAAGAAAACAAACAGTTGCAGCAAGAATACTAATGACAGAGAGTAAAAGAAAGAGGCAAAATACCCAACTGCTCCCCCTACCACGCTCAGGTGACCCAGAAGAGGGCTCTTCCCCCATCCCTGGTAATGACATGAGGTGATACAGAATAACCTCCAGGTCCTAGCCATGCTCCCTCCTGGCTACTGCAGAAATTTACCCTGTCCCGGCTGGAACTAGGACAACACTTCAAGGAGGCTGTCCAAAACAATCCATACCCTCATCATGTATCTAGAGCAAGCAACTGAGCAACACTATGAAGAAGGACGTGACACTGCCACTGTCCTTCCTGTGAACTCATGAGGACTGTGAGGACCAGAGAAAGGCTTCCCTGCTGAGCTGGAGGGATGGCAGGAGAAACAGAAAGGGCACCTTACTTCTCTCACACAAAAACAATTACTGTGTGGTTCAGGATTTGTAACACTAGAGAATATGAAAAGCAGGGATGAATTTTCAATTACAGCAGCCTTGAGGTTAAGGAAGTCTTTTTGGAAGCAGAGCACTGAGGTTTGAAAGAACCCAGACTGGGGCAGCAAGTGACTTCATTTTTCCTACCGAAAAAAAAACAATTAAAGTGCTCCTGATCATTATATATTTGTATGGAAAATACTTCCCTTTCTTCTACCAGTGGGTTAAAAAGATAATGACCATTTCTGCCTCTTGGTGAACTAGATATAGGGAAGAATTTTCCAAGAGGTATGGTGGATGCCTCATCCCTGGAAACATCCAAGGTCAGGGTAGGACTCTGAGTAACCTGATGTAGTTGAAGATGCCCCTGCTCATTGCAGGGGACTTAGATGAGTTGACCTTGAAAGGTCCCTTCCAACCCAAACTATTCTATGATTCTGTGAAGGAACTGGTCATATTAGCCTGTGTCAGGGGGAAGTCAGCAAACCTACAGGGTGGTGGCCAACAAGTGGTTTAGGAGCACATGGCTTAGGTGTAAAGTAAAGCCAAGAAGCTGCCTCTTACCTGAATAAATGTGCACCCTATAATCCCATTTCCTGTTTACCCAAGCAGAGGAGTTACCAGCATGTACTCCCACATCACCAAGTAACTCAGCTTCCCTTTAAGGGACCCACAGCAGCACACATGGGACCTGCACAATCAGGGTCTTTCCTTCACTTAAAGCTTTCCACTGTCTCAGTATGAAAATGTTTGGTCAGACAAAAGCAGCCCTGACCACTTGGGCTAGAAAGAAGAGCAGCATGGGAAGTCTCAGGGACAAAATACTCTGTAAGTAACTTCAGACACCTTCAAGCTATGGCAGTGGCTGTTGAAGCACTCCCTATTTCACTTTGTGTGAGATACATGACATACAGCAGGATTCATCTAATCTATAGCTTGATATCCATCATACTGACCTAGTCATTCTCAATCCCCTTTTTAGTCTGTGGCTCTTTTTACTCTAGGTGTCCTTTGGACACAGTCAATTTCAACTGCTTTAGATATCTTACTTAAGACATGAAAATCTCATCCTTCCTCTTGACAGAAGAGCAGGTTTAGATGACCAGGAAGCTGCAGATATCTGCTGTATGCACACTGATGTATCATCAGAGTCTGGATCTGGTTTCTTTTATGTCACTGTGTCCTGTGGAGCTAGCCATAAAGATCACAATGACTCCTCCAGTCCTTAAAATCTATTAATCTTCTAATTAGAGCTAATTAAAATGAAATGCATTTTTACTTTTTTTTTTAGACAACTTTCTCTTTCATCATTAAAACACTGACATTTTTTAAATGAGCTCCCCTAATAACAAGAGAACATTAGTATACCTGATTAGTATTCTTTTCTAATGGTTAAGACCTTGGCTTGTCCAATTACACATTTTTATACTATTAGAAAACAAAGTGAGAAGCTACATGTAACAGCACACCCCGGTTAGCACAAAGAATCCAGTGTAAACAGAAAACAACCAATTAAGTGGCTCTTCTGGGTATCAGGGATGAGGGAAAATACTTCCCTGTAGTTTGTGAAGTGTATTTAAAATACACGCAATAATTT
Organism: Notiomystis cincta; assembly: GCA_013398075.1. Lineage (NCBI taxonomy): Eukaryota > Metazoa > Chordata > Aves > Passeriformes > Notiomystidae > Notiomystis > Notiomystis cincta. Next base: position 377,276 of record VZRX01015115.1, read on the forward strand.
TGTATTAAATATTTGAGATAAAGTTGAGTGAGGTAGAAGTGGGAGAACAACAGCAAAAAAGCAAGGGGGTACATAAGTAGGACATGTCTTCTCTCAAGCTTCCATGCCTCTCTCTATAGCTCTTATGAAAAGCTTACAGCACCAGAAGACAACAGGAGATGTGTCATTTAAACAGAGGTAGGCCATTAATATATTGTTTAGAGTAATTGAAATGCATTGCACAGGATTAGTTGCCTGCCAATCATCCCAATTAAGCAGGCGTGTCATTGATCAGCATAGCAATTAAGAGGATTCTAGGGTATCAGCAATTTATTCTTAACAGCCTCAATACTAATTGCTTTCAAGCACAGAACCAGGTTCAACATTCTTTAAAAGAGAAATGAGAGAGTTATTGGAAAATTTCTTGTTCTTTTCCCATGAATGACCTATGGGCTAAACTAGATTAGGAGAATTCAGTATACTGTAGGGTTCATAGTAACACAGTAACAAATTATTCCATCATTATCTACTGCTAGCAACGGGAAATGACAAGATCAAATGGAGCAACACTCGGTGCTTATTTTAATCTGGATTTTGCAATGTCCCTGTAAATCAACAAACAATTCAAACTCCAAAGGCAGCACACAGTAAGGCAAGGGCTCTGTGGCAGCAGAGCAGACAGACAGTGCTTTCCTGAAGGTTCTTTGAGAATGAAGAAATGCAGCTCTGCAAATCATAAAGCTTTTGGCATCCATTTAAGTCCAGTTTCAAACTGGTGTGACTCCCCACACTAACACTCTCTGGTTGGTGTCCTTGTGCTCAATCAACTAACACCAAGGTCTATCCTCCGAGCAAATTGATTAGTCTGACACCAGTCTGTGTTTTACAAGTGTGTTGGGATGTCTGGTGGTGTCTGCTGTGTCAGCCACACTCAAGAAACCCTCTGTGCAAGCAGGTGAGACTGAAAGAACAAGGCATTGCACTCCAGGTAGATCAGAGGCTCTCAGGAGCCAAGTTGCCACAAGCATGAGTAGGATAGAAAAAAAATGGATAATTATACAGTCAGAGTGAAGCACTGCTGGGCCACAGGAACAGCAAGGAGTCAGACTTGGTCATAGCCTGAGCCTTGGCACAAATCAGAAACCAATAAACCTCATTAAAGTTCCAGTGAGAAACCTTGTGCGTGCTGCAGAATATTGCTCTATGTTTTCAGGCTTTTTCTTTTCCTGTTCACACAGTTTTTATTCATGTGTATCAGTGAGGAAATAAATAACGGATATCCAAATTGGAATATTTACATTTTTGCTTTTCTTATTGTTTTCTTTAAACACCAAAACTACTGTGAACTGAATGAAGAAATTAACATACATAACACTTCTAAAAGCACACTGATTGTACTCGAATGCTTATGTACAGCAGCATCTACGAATATTATTTTGATGTATCAAAATGTTAGCACAGGACTTTATCTTTCTGAAAACTCAAATATTTGGTACCATAGAAATACATACCCAGGTTTAAAATATTTATTATGCAGAGAGCATGTTTGCTGTTAATCACAGGACACAGTAATTACCTCTATATCAATATGCTATTTCACAACCTACTCTTTACCTAAGGTGCATTTTACTTGTAGTGTATTATTTCCCTCACCAGGATCTGCAGTTCCTAATGGGAGATGACAACAGCAATGCAGACCAACACACTGGAGACAGTGAGAGGAGGAGGGAACCTTCTTCTCAGCCCTTGGAAAATCACAGAATCATTAAGGTTAGAAAAGACCTCTGAGATCATCTAGTCCAGCCTTTCTTTCACTGATCAACACCATGTCACCAGGGATGGTGACTCTCTACCACCTCCCTGAGCACTTCATACCAATGTTTAACAACTCTTTCCATGAAGAAATTCCTTCTGATGTCTTCCTGAAACTCCCCTGGTACAATTTGAGGCTATGTCCTCTCATCCTGAAAAGTCCAGATCTCTATCCAGTTCATTTTAAAACTTCCAAAACCTTATGAAGAATGTAAAAACTACATTTCAGCCTGGAGAAGACAATGCTCCAAGGGAGACCTTAAACTAGCTTCCAGTACCTACAGGGGCGCTACAGGGGTTCTGGAGAGGGACTTTTTACAAGGGCATGTAGCATTAAGACAGGCAGTGATGGCTTTACACTGAGCATAAATTTAGATTAGAAAGCAATTGTTCACTGTGAGGGTAGTGAGACACTGAAACAGAATGCCTAGAATGTGTTGAAACCATGCCTAGAGAAACTGTGGATGCTCCATCCCTGGAATACCTCCATCCCTCATTTGTGAAGTGTGTTCAAGGTCAGGTTTGATGGGGCTTTGAGCACCCTGATCTAGCTGAAGATGCCCCTGCTCACAGCAAGGGGGTTGGAACAAGACGACTTTTAGATACCTTCCAACCCAAGTAACTCTAACAATTCTATGGTTTTTCTGGTACAAACAGCCCACCAAACCCATATTCTAACTTCATGTCCATAACAAGACATAGACATCTCCTTTTCCTTTCCTACCTGAATTTAACCTCCTCAGACCTCTAAACCAGGGAATAGCTAACACCCTCATTTTAGAGGTGGGAGATCCAGAAAGACTCACTCAGCTGAGATCACACAAATAGCCCAGACAGATCCCCAAACGGGATTTGGAGTTTCAGAGACCCAAGAGTCTATTGCCCTAAGTCCTGAATATACAAACCAGGAGTATCTTTTAAGAAGCATCTCTTCTTTTTTAATGAGCCTGGGACTTGCCAAGTCCTCACGGTTCTTCTTCAGGCCTTGTTTTGCTGTTTTGAACAAACTGTGATGTCTCTCCCCCAGTACTTCTCCCTGTAAAACTAATGTTGGCATCATTTTAAAAGGCTTTGATATCCTGGCCTGACAGATGCAATTCCTATTTATCTAGTAAATGCTATTTGGCATTTTGGACCCTTGCACCAAGAGACAAGAAGAACACCCTATTCACATGCTCCTAGCCCAAAGAGTAATAACAGCAATTAAATTGTACATTGGCTATTGCAGAGGTCAGTGAGGCTGCTATGGGTAATGGGACAGAGAGTGCAAAACTAGCAATTAAAATAGCCTCAGTCTCTCCTAAGAAAAGATGCAAAAGCATGCAGTACATAGGCACACTATGCATGCAAACATCTGTTGTAAATGCATATTTGGCAACTCAGCAGATAAACAAATGGGTCAGTGAGTTAAGAAAAATTGTTTCTTTGCTCTGTCATTTCAGGAGGGTAAAGCCTGCAACAGCCTGCATTTTAAGTAAATCAGGCTCTTTCTACTTGCAACAGTGGAACTCTTGATTTGCACAGCTTCAAGACTATGCATGTGCTTAGAAAAAGGGAGCACAGCCCCAGTCCCCAAACCAGCTTTTTCCTATTAATTTCACTATGCTTGCTCTATGTGTAATTTGAAATCCTTCCATCTTGTTTGCAACTTGAATCATGTCTCTATTTTTAGCGGACTTGGAGCTACACTATGACTTTACCAAATGGAAAATGTAATCATGTCTGTGTTATGTATAACAAAGTGTGTGCTTGCCCTGAGCCAAATGAACTGCATCATCGGGATTTTGGATGGAGTCAGAATTTGGGGACAGTAACAACCCTAGGAACTAGCCCTGCCAGCAACTTTGCTTTCCTAACTTGCATTAGCCGGAGTTTTGTGACAGCTCCCCAGAGAAGGGCGCTGAGGCAGCACAGCAAGCAGACAGTGTCTCAAGAATACATGAAACCAAATTACTCAAATTGTCCATATAGTGGAATGGGATTTGGTCTATTCAATGGGAAGGGACACAATAATCTTAGGGGGAAAAAAAAGCCCATAACATTTCTTTAGTAAGAGCATGTATGCTTATAACTGGCTCTCAGTTTAACTAGCATTGGCAGAGATCCAAGGGTGTGAAACACTCCTCCCAAACTCCACAGGGGCTGATTTATGCCATTGGGCAGCCTTTTCACATAATGAGCTTCCCTCCCAGAGGGTCGCATTTACTACTTCTGTCCTGCTCCAGAGGCAAATCACATCTAGCTCCCAGGCTCTGCATTTAACAGGAACAAGAACAGCAAAGCTGACAGAGAAACTGAAGAAACATATGGCAGCTTTGTGCATACGGAAAGGAGAGGTGTGACTGGGAGCATACTGCATGTTGTTGCTATTGGAGCCCCTCAAAAGACCTATATACATTCAGTAGGGAGCAGGAGCAGGAGCCCTGAGCTGTTTGTTTGTACACTGGTTTTCAGAGATTCTTAAGCTAACACTTACTAGATGTGTTATTCAAAGTATTCCAGATAAAAAAGACAGCCATTCTTTTTCAAACACTTAAAACATTTAAAGCTATAGTGTGCCTTTGCTAATGACAATAGACAGGCATAATGTAAAAATAACTGCATGCATCTAATATGGTTTTCCCCTAACAGCAGTTTTATACCAGTGTAATGTCATTGATCTCAGAGAAATTGCTACAGATTCACTGGAAGAGAATCCTGAGAGACAAGAACCATCCAGTGAATGTCATTGCCTTAAGACTGGTACATGATATTTTAAAGTGGCATAATAAATGCCCACAGAAGACACAAAATCTCTTGCAAAAGGAGTTCTGAATCAACCACATGTGGGACAATTGTTCCTCAGTAGAGTGGTCTTCCTTCAGTGGAGGAACTGTCAACACACAATTATAGATCTCTGAAAATCATTAAATCTCCATGTTTACTGGAAATACATTAGTGAGAAAACACCATTCTATTTCTCCAAATGTCTTTTGAACATAATAGCTTTTTTTTCCCTGAAAATGAAAATCCCAAATCTGCTAAGAAATTAGCACAAAATGTCACAGTTCTGTAATTAATAATTCAAGTCTTTTCCCTACCCCAACCCATAAAGAAATCAAAAATACAATTGAAATGTTATTTGCCTGGCAATATGTATTCTACTTCACAGCAGCAGTTGTCAGAAAAGTACTTTTTGTGTTAAGAAAGACACTTTGGGCTTGGTTTATAAACAAATTTTTGCTGGTACAAACGACATAAATCAAGCTAACTACATGATTTACATCAATTGCATTATATCAAATTAACTGCTAAAATCAAGAAAAACCATTCTGTTCTCTTAAAAAATTGCTAAATGAAGAAAAGCAATTCACATCAGGCAATTTGTAGGCACTTCCTAGTTGTTTGCAAAATTATGCTCCCACTTTTAGAAAGGCTGCAAAAATATTTGGCATAACATCACTCCACCATACGGTAACTTTGTTCTGTATCAATTATAATCTTGCCTTAGCACTTTGCTCTTCAGCAATTCTGATGCTCTGCAGTTTAATTTTGTCTCTGCTTCCACGTGGGGGAATAAAGGAACAGAAGGAGCGGGTTGAGCCATGGACCCTGCCATTTTCCCACTTTCTAAATAAAAACCAGTGCCAACAAGCACAGCTGTGGCAATGAAAAGATGGAATAAATTGCACAGGTAAAGGATGATAACAAATGCTAGGGACCAGGGATCCATCAAAAACATGAGTGTCAAAACAACCTTCTACAGAAAAGCAGATCCACTTAAAAACAAAGTTATTCACATCTTCTGGTGCTGTCTGGATTTGGATGAGTATCTGATGGTATGAAGTTGGCCCTCCATCTCTGAACATTAGTCCAGTCACAGACAGACACATTGTAAAAAGCTGCCTGCAACTGAAAACTTCCTCTCTTTGGAGACTGCATCAATTCACTTCTAAAGTTCCCAGCATAATTCTGTTGGATCTCACAAAGCACCATCGCTAGGCAACCACTTTTTGGTGGGCTCCAACTTATTGCTTAAGACAAGTTTCTTTCTGCTATATCCATCGTCTACCACTCCTTCCCTAGGGGTGTTGAAATCTGTCAACATTTCTTAAGACAGAGGCAAACAGTTTTATTTCTACTTGACCCCGTGGCAAAATGGTATTGCTTTCCTTCACTGCCTCTAAATGTCTCAGCATCCATTTGCTTCGTATTGAAACCGAATTGGTAATTGCCCGCAGTCTTGTCTATTGAAATGGATTTAAATTCTAATCCATGACTGTACCAGACTTTCTTTTAGAGTATTTGAATTGCATTTTAAAGGCATCTAAAGCCTTTGATACTTGTGCTATGTACAACAGCAGCAGCAAAAATGGTATGGGAAAGGAGCAAGTACTTAAAAAGTTTTCAGTGCCTGGAGCCTTGAGTCCCCCAGTGCCCTCCAGCTCCCTACCAGCACAAGACCTGGGCCTGGAGCACAGCCCAGCTCTTGGGGGAAGGTGTGCAGGCCAGAGGGGTGCAGAGATCACTCAGCCCCTTAGATCCTATAGGCTGCAGCCTGTGTGTAAGGGTGAAGCCATTGTGCCTCCCTTTTTTAGGAAGTCTTCTCTGCTTCAGAGTCCAGACACTGCAAACAGGATCAGGAAAAGGGATGTGTGCACACTATGCAAAGTGAAACGTGGGATGTTTCAAAGAGGATCCCTCCTCAGTCTCCTTCTTTCCTTCTCTCTTTTTTTCTTTGCCATTTTACTCTTTAGTCACCTCTCCCCACTTTCTGACAATCTCTCACCATCAGAAAAATATATTTTAGAAACATATTTCATCTCTCCAGTCCTACTGTCAGATTTGCTGAATCTGTTTTGACGTCCAAAGAGCACCACGCGCTGTTGATTCTTTTTAAGACTGTGCTTACATTTTATAGATGGAATAAGACAATAGGAAATATTCTTTTATCATATATGATTAACCTGTGGCAACCCAGGTCCTTGAATTAGGAAGTTCCCTAAAAGAGCTACGCCCCTATATATGTGTATATATATATGTCTATGTCTGTCTATGTCTGTCTATGTCCCTCTCTCTCTCTCTCTCTCTCTCTCTCTCTCTCTCTATATATATATATATATATCACCCTTAAAAAAAAAAAATTATACTTTGTAGAACAGATTCTTATAAAAAAAAGCTTTTCCTGCATGGAAGAATTTTCTCCATATAAAAAGACTATACCAGGTAGGAATCTTGCTGAATCTTGCCTTATGCTGGATGAGCTGTATTCCTGTTTTGAAAAGTGTATGCTTTTGGCCACTCAGCATTTACCTTACCACAAGGACGACATAAACCCCACACAGGAAATCGCTACCACTGGAATGCACCCAGAAAAAACAGAAATCCCATACCAGTTGGTAGGAAGTTAAAGCCCTGGTTGGTAAACACTAAAGTATTCATCTTGCAGATTTTTGAGTTGTCTATTAAAATTATTTAAAGCAGATAGCTTTGTGAAAAACAATATATAATATTACATCAGTGCCAGCAAAGAGGTACTGCTGCCAGTTTTACGCTATTCCAAATAAATCTTGTCCACCCCTTTTGTAGGTATTTATCATTTGCACAGCAACACCACAGAGAAGCTCTAATCAATGATGAGGACTCCACAGTACCAGCAATTAATAGGATACAGGTAAAAAATTACTTTCCTACAGAATGGGATGAAGGGATCCAAAGGGAGACAGAAATGTTGTAGAAATCTATCTAAACTCAATTGCCATTCTTTCATGCATTTTAGTATGGTTGAAATTTTTAAGTTCCTACAGTTCAGAAATCATCTGATACACCTTTTTGTTTCACACAACTCATTTGGAGTTTGACAGACCTAATTATGTTCATTTGATACCCCTAATTATGGCATCATTAGTTAAACTTTGGGTCTAGGAAAGTCTGAAAGCTATTCAGAGCAATATCACTTAAATCAAGAGCTATTCAATGTGAAACAGAGGTCATGTGGACAGCCATAATTCTGAACAACATTTTGCAACTTCATCAAAGCATTAGGAAACCAGAAACCATATCAAATTAAGAGGACAGATCGTTTTACAATGCAAACTCCTGGGTAGAAGGAATAATTTTTTAAAAAATTAGCTGTGGTTGTAAAGCAATCATGGTATTATATCATTAGCCTATAGGGTTAACATTTATGGTTAACCATTACACCAAAAGAAATAGTTCCAGTGCCAGAACACTTAAATCCAGCATTCAGATGTACTCTGGTCAACTTATCAGTAAGTCTGAATTGAATAACCTCATTTGAATTAGGTAACACTGAGTTGCCCATACATAATAGTTACAGAAGACTGATAAACACTGAACTAGCAAAATAAAGGTCAGTTTTAGGGAAGTTTTCAAACTAGTTAACAGAGTGATCTTTCCTTCCTTTTTGCCTTCTTTAACAGTAGCTCAATGAAGATTCCATTAGTTTAAGAAAACAGTGCTAGTAACTACAGATCAGAATCAGGTCCTAAATGGATCAAAACAAGTAGCATAAATTAGTAGTTGGGAAGCAGGAATGACTGAAAGCAATCAGGAAATAAACCTATATTACTCCTTGGAGCTCTAGGTCAATATGGAAGACAGTGTGTCTAAGCCACCAAAACTGTTTTTTGTTTTTGTTAGAGAAGTGAGAAACCTCCTGTGCACAGTGACAACTCTGAATGTCCCTTCTTGCTTAACAAAAAACATGACCTCAGGCAAGGTAAGAATCTTGCAATGAAAAATCCCAGTATCCATCAGAATTTTTGTGGAGGACCCTGAGGTGCTAGGCAGTCTGTAAGCACACAGGGTGGATCACTTCTGCCCCAGAAGAGCTAATATGAAAAGCATCACCAGCTTTTGATTAGGAGCAATTTGAGCTGGTTTATTATCTTAGTCAGAAAAAAAGTCTGAAAATGCTATCTTGCTGTGTGTTTTATCTTCCATTGCGGAAAACTAAAACTGCAGCAGCAAATAAACCTTGTACCAATTCAATTTGGAAATCACAGGTTCAGCAAAAATGCAGAGACACAACAAATTATTGAAGTTACTAGGTTTGAAAAGACCTTTATAGGAAGACAAGGTGAACTAGAGGTGTAAATAAGTTTTTAAAATTGAATGAGTTTTCTAAGAAAGCTTTAAAACAGACAGCTTACAGGGAGAAGATATAACAGAGATTTAGAATGTCATTTAACCATGGGAATTCAAACCAGGGAACAAGGCTGCTCACCTCTGGGACAAATCCTCCAGCTCCCCAGGAAATCTGCTGGAGTGCAAGAAACTGATAACTGTTGCAGCAGCAGGAGGACCAGGGCCCCAGGGAAACCTTTCCCATGGCTGTGCTTATGATGATGCCAGAAGCCACTTAAGGCCTGTTCCACAGATCAACAGGGATGCAAAGGCACGTGAGGAGCAGGACAAGCTTCCTAAAACAGGCCAAGCACCCCAGGCAGGAAGGAGAAATGTGTACCAGAGGCTGTACATTATCTCCACAACAAGGATGCTGTGATGATGAGGATGGCAAAGGCCATGGCCATGCCCTTCTGATCCACAAACATGGCACAGGTAAAACAGGCCAACACCACAGACCCATCACTTCCCATCCAGAAGTTGCCCCGAAACACACGATATTTTGTTGATAATACCAGTGATGGTGACAGAAGTTATGAGCCTTTTGGCTCAAAGTCGCCTTACTGAAAAACTTCTCAGACTTTCAGAGCTCCTTCCATGACTGGCCTAATTTGTGTCTCCACTGCAAACAGTGAATCACCAAAGAACTACCTAAAAAACTCAGATTTTGCAGTTTGTGTGCCTTCCCTTTTCTCCCTACTCATCTGTGCTGGCAGGTTGATTTTTTCCTCAATCTGGACTAAAAAAAAAAAAAAAAAAA
>VZRX01015116.1:0-14179 GCA_013398075.1 Notiomystis cincta
TCCATCCTCCCATCCCTCCATCCATCCCTTCATCCCCTCCACCCCCAGCCCAACCCTCCGCCTACCCCCAGGTCCCCCGCACCCCCCGGCACCGGCTCACCTCCCCGCGGGGCCCGACGTGCCGGTGAGGGTCTCGGGGGGTCGGTGTCAGCGAGGAGTGAACCCCGGACACCCCAGCTCCTCTTCGCGCCGGAGGGGAAATGCAGCCCAGAGCTGCCTGCGGATCTGGAGCCAGCTCTTGGCAGAGGCTCCCGCAGATCCCATCCCTCCCTGGCTCGCAATCCCTCGCTCACCGAGAGGTCAGGAGAGACCGACCCCGGGGCCGGTGGGGAGCTGGGAGGCTGCACTCAGACCTGACCCCCCTTCCCTCCCACCACCCTCCCCGAGCATCTCTCCGCCCTGTTTCTGCTCCTGCGTGTGAGATGCCCCTTTCCCGCAGCGGCTGCCGGGGCTCGGGGTACCAACCACCCCAGCCCCCGCGGCCCTTCCCCTAAGCCCCCCTCCCTGGGGGGCTCCGACACCCCCGGGGGGCTGGTGATGCTCAGCCCCGTCTCCTGGGGCTGGGGAGGAGGCGAGGAGCTGCGGTGCCCCAGAGCCAAGGCTGTCACCCAGGTGAAGACCTGAGGGACTCATCCTGCCAGCTCTGTTTACTTCTGCACTGGCACTGCTGGTGCTGCTGCACTGGATGGAGGAGGGGGGAATGTTTTGGGGTCATAGAAGGGATCCAAGCCCAGCACAGGCCTGTTCTTGGGTGGGGGTCTCACCCAGAAGGGTCAGCACTTGGATAAGGGAGTTCTTGGTGCAGGGTGAGGGGACGTGGCGTGGGCGACGCTGCCTCAGCTCCCCTCTCTGCACCTCCCTGGGCCCTGTGGTGCATTCTCACCCCCCGGGCCCCCTCCTCACCCCCTGCCCAGCTTTGTCCCCTCGGTGATGTGCCCCCAAAATCCGGGGGGAGAGGGAGGGGGCCTTGGGGGTGGCTGGGGAAAACGCTCCACCCCAAAAAAATCCACGAGGCGCGAGAGCCACGCTCAAATCTTACCACCAAGAAAGCCCTGCTCCAACTGTGCCTGCAACTCCACAGCTCCCAGGGCCGGATCCGGAGCGGGCGGAGGCTGGCGGAGCTCCACACCCAAACCTCCCGGAGCTGCACCAGCGGGAGAGCCTGGAGCCCGAGGGAAAACCGTGCTGGAAAAATCGAGCCTTGCATCACCGGCCAGGCATCGCAGCTCAGCTCCTGATCGCCGTAATGCGAGTTTGGCCAGGAGGGAGGAATGCTGCGACCTGATGCTGATATTTTATCTGTCGACTTTCATCCCGCCAGGAAGAGCTTCGTGCACCCAAGCGCGGCCGTTCCTGGGGTGGGAGGAGGTGGCCAAGCAGACAAATGAGTTGTTTCTGGGGAAGGAAGAGATCTTTTAGCCAGCAACACCCGCCCAAAGCTGTCTGCTCTCTAAATATGCCTTCTGATTTTTAATGTCCATGGGAAAAAAAAAAAAAAAAAAGGAAAAGAGAGAGAGAGAAGGAGAGAAAATGGAAAGAGCTGGATGAATAAGGGCCTTTTTGGAGCAAGAAGGAGTCTACTTGTGCAGGGATGTCCTGCAAGGCTCGAGGCATCTCAGATAACATCCAGATGAAGGATGGAATGAAGAGCAGGTCTGGAAAATCTCAAGGAGGATCAGCTCTAACCTGGAAAGCCACGGCCCTTGGTGGGTCCTGGGGATGTGGTAAAGGCTCTTTGGGTCCTCCCCACCCACGGCCTCTTCCCCTGGCCCAGCACAGCACCCTGAGCCCGGCCCATGGCCCAGCACATCAGGCACATGCCAGAGGTGGGGAGAGACCAGCACAGGATGCTCAGAGGGCTGAGTGGCCTCTCAGAGAGCCTGGGGACACGCTGGCTTCCCTCCAGGTCTCTGTCATGGATGGACAGAGAGGAGGGTGGACTGCAGCAGTTCAGGGAGAGACAATCCTGGTTTGGTGTAGAAATAGCCAAACCAACCTCTCCAGGTCCTTCCAGCCCAGTCTCTATTTAATGGAAGATATGTTGTCCTCAGGAACCCCTGGGTGCTCCAAACACGGTCTCTGCCCTCGTGGTTTTGGTGGGACAGATCCACCCCCGATCTGGGTACACCCACGGCACTCCCCTCCCCGGGTGTGAGCCCAGGAACCCTCTCTGGACACTCCACTGGAGGCGGATCTTCCCAAAAAACGCTGTCACGAGCCACGGACAAGGTCTGTCTCTGCCCTCTGCCAGGTGAATTTCTCATACACAATTACTCATTTTAGCAGCGCAGGTGAGTTTGCGGCCCCAATTCCTCCATGAGCTCGGCCCCGGGCAGGGAGCTCGCTCGTTCCCCGGCCCCGGGAGCGGAGCTCGCTCGTTCCCCGGCCCCGGGAGCGGAGCTCGCTCGTTCCCCGGCCCCGGGCAGGGAGCTCGCTCGTTCCCGGCCCCGGGCAGGGAGCTCGCTCGTTCCTCGGGCAGGGAGCTCGCTCGTTCCCCGGCCCCGGGCAGCGGAGCTCGCTCGTTCCCGGCCCCGGGCGGGCGGCGTGTCCCGTGCTCTGTCGCACAGTGCCACCTTGTGTCCTGCAAGGCTGGAGCCCAGGCGGGCAGAGCACGGGCTCTGGGGACAATCTGCCTCCATCCGCGGCATCGCTGATGCAATTTCGCTCAAAAAACCCACAACAGTTTAGGAATGGGAGGGGGCCTGGGCTGGAGTGGGGCAGCGGTGGGGATTGTCTGGCTGTGGAATGAGCCGGAGCGGTTCGTGAGGTGGTGCTGTGCCTCGGTTTCCCTGTCTTTAGGCATCAGGATGTCCTTTTCCGTTCCGAGGCGCTCAGGGAATCAGCAGATGCTGCTGTAGCAGCTCCACCTCGTGTCCGCAGCCTGGTCCAGAGGTGTTTCGAGATGGGACACCCAAAACCCACCCCCACATCTGACAGCAACATCCTTCACCCCCCACCATGCTCTGAAACCTCTCTCCCTCACTGTCACAGGAAACTCAATATTTATGGTTTGTTTTGGTTGGTTTTTGTTGTTGTTTTTTTTTTTTTTTAAGAGAATGTATCTGGCTAAATTCCACACTTGGGCCCAGTTCTGTGTATTTTTTTTCTATCCCCCAAGGGCCAGAATTTCCCCTTCCATTTTGTTTCTCTCACCTGTTTTCAGGAAGCCCCTGGCACTGGGATTTTCTGGCCCCTCCAGACCCTGTCTCAGCCCCTGGGAGCACAGCAGTGCCACCACACCTGGGTCCACTGGAGCACTTGGCATTGCCCTGAGCTGAGATCTCCATCCCTGCTCCCACTGAGCTGGGCTCTGCTGGGCTCAGAGCTGCCCTGCACGTCCCACTGCCCTGGCCAGCACTCCTGGGGGATGTTTTCCCCCAGAGCTGGGTCCTGGATGTCCTCTGGGACACAGAGAACCCTGTGCCACCTCCTGTCCCCTCCCTGGGCAGTTCTGCTCCTCCAGCCTGTCAGACACTTGCCCCAGTCCCACACCAACACCTCCAGACTGTCCCTGCTCTCCCACAGCATCCCCAGTGCCAGCATCTCACCTGGGTCCATCTATCCTGATTTCTTCCCCCTTTCCTCAGGCTCCCTGAAGCAGCCCTGGAGAGGCCAAACAAGCTACCAGAGATGGAGGGAAGGGAAGAGGCAGCCCCGCTCCCCAGCTAACCTGAGCTGATTCCCAGCAGCTGAAGTCATCTGGGATCGCTGGAAACCCTCAGTCCCTCTCCAGGCAGGGTCTCCAGACTCCCAGGGCTCAGGATAAGCCACCAGAGCTGTTAGCAGGGCCTTGTGCAGAGGAGCAGATGCTGCCTCTTACCAGTCCCTGTGCCCTGGAAAGCCAGGGTGTACTGGTTAAACTGGGCCAGGGTGGAAAACAACCCCCACCACGCTCCTGAAGCACCTACAGACAGCTTGGTGTGAGCAAGGCCCTGGCAGGGGCTGATGCTGGGTGGAGGGAGGGATGAGGAGAGACAGAAGGACAATAGTGGGGACAGACAGGGAAGGACAGACCTCGACACCCGTGGGCCCTTTGCTTTGTGTCTCTGCCGCCCTAAACCTCAGAGAGACCCCAAAGCCCACCCAAGAAAGGAAACAGAGGCACAGAAGAGAGCCGGTGAGCAGAGATTTGGTAAGAAGAGACTTTTAATCAGACTCCGATACAGCTCTTACAGGGTTTCTCTCGGTGGCCGAGGAGCGCGGGCGGCGCAGCCCGGCCCCGCCCGGCACACGTGGAACTACTGCGGCTACGGGGTACACGGGACGCGTCACTACGAGGTCTGTGCTTTTACCTGTACAGGAGGGTTTCGCCAGTGTTGTGCTTGTCCCAGGGGAAGCAGCCGCGCCCTGCGTGTTCCCAAGGCTGTGCCGTGTCCCTCCCGGCCACCGAGGCCACCCCGCCCCGCTCCTGCCAGCGAGATCCGCGCTCGGGAAGGGTGGGGGCCGTTAGAAGGCAGTGGGGGTTGCTCCTGGGAGGTGCTGGGGCTTAATGTGACCTGTCAGGGTCTGGGTGGGAGCTGAGGGGTGAGGAAGGGGCTGTTTTGGAGGGATTGAGGGGAAGGAGCCACGGGACACCTGGGGACTCAGCTCCTGTCATCCCCTGTGCCTTGCACGGGGGTCAAGGTCCAGCCCCTGAGCAGAGTCTGATGCTGGGGAACGGAGCATCCCAACCCCAGCCCTACAGGCTGGACCTGCAGCTCCAGCACCCTCCAGGGTGTGCCCCTCCAGCAACGCCCTTTTTGCCTTCTCCAGACCCACTGAAGACCCTCCCCCAGAGAGGGAACAGGGTTTGGACCCCTCTGGGCCTCCCCAGCACCTCCTCGTCCCCCAGCCAGGGACACCCCCCGCTCTGAGCAGCAGGGTGTGGGCTGGGAAGCCATGGGGGAGCTGACGTGGGGGGACAGGGATATCGGCAGCAGTTCCCCCCTCCTTGTGCCACTGCCTGAAGGAAAACTGAAAAGTGCCTGTGCTCACAACTAGCAGCTATTCCCTGTGCCTCTGTGCAGAAAAAGAGGAAAAGAAGTGATTTCTAGGGCTGAAAGCCACTGGGGGCCGGCCCAATCCACAGCCTGGGAACCCCAGAGGGTGTGTGGAGGGAGAACCTGCCCCGGCGAGCGGGAGAAAGCCCCAGGCAGGCTCGGAAAGTGAGCGAGCACAGCCAGAGGTGGATGCTGAAGCCAGCCACGCACACGGACACGCACACCCCACGCACGGCAGCCACGGACCAACACGGAGCTCCTAACACCTACCACACACACACTGCCCCAACCCCCCGGGTCTAACACCGAGCAAATGCCACGACAAAATACAGTATTTCCACAGATAAAAGTAAAGGTGTCGTCCCTCNATATATATATATAATATAGCTTCTTTGTTACCTTCTTATTGACTTTGCCTCCTACTGATGCTGCAAAGAGGAAGAGAGGAAAGTGAGCTCCTCCCTGGCTGGTTTGGGAACAGGGGTGGGAGAGAAGGAGGGCCAGGTCCTTCCCCCCAGGGTTCAGGGAGCATCGTGCCATGGAGCACATGGATCTGGCTGGTTTGGCTCTGGGGGTGTCCTGCTCCCTAAACTCCATGGGAGCTACGGTGGGAATGTGGCCCCTGGGCCCAGGAGGTGATGCTGGGCAATGATTTGACTCATCCTCAGTTTTGTTGGCCAGGTGAGGATGGACTCAATAAGAAATGGGAAGGAACAAGTTGCCTAATGATGGGGAAATGCTACCAGATTTGGGCTTCTCCCTTCCAGAGATGATGCCATGGGGACATTTCTGTGTCACTCCTGCATGGGCAGAGCAGGGAGAAAGACTTGGGAGAGGATGAGGAAGGGGGAAGAGCTGGAGGAGCATGGCTGATCCTGACTCACAGATCTGGTACCTCTTGGAACCCTCACTGAGCAGCTTTGGTTCAGTCCACACCTCCATTTTCCCCCTGGAAAAATGGTTAATGAAGGACTTGAGCTAATTGTCCAGGAGGAGTCTCCAGGTCACCAGCCAAGTCCATGGAGAAGAGTGTGAATCAAGGATCACACCCACAAGAGATGTCACTGTGGGAACCTCCTGGCCCCGGGGATGCTGAGGAGCCAGGGGTGTGGTGAATGGAGCAGCTGCTCTCTGCCTTCACCTCCAGCCAAAAGGACACACAATGGGAAAGGAAAGCAACTGACAGGAAAGCAGAGGAGGGAAGGGCTCATGAACCTGCACCGACAAACGTGGCCTGCAGAGAAAGATCTTCATGCACAACCTAAGCCCAGCAGGACCAGGAGGAGCCACTCCCCCAGCCTTTGGAGGCAACAGAGGGGACAGGAGGCTGCTGCTGCTGTGTCCCAGGGGAAAAGGGGGATGATGCCAGGTTATACCTCTACCCCTGGCAGAAGTGCCTGGTTACATGTGGGATTCAGGGAAACGACCCTCAGTCCCAGCAGGAGAGACTCAGAAGATCTCACCCTTTCCTAAACAGCCTGGGGAGAAACAAATGAGGTCTCATCAGTCTGATCCCCCAAAAACATGGATGGGCACAACAGAGGCCCCTGGACTCTCACAAGGGCTCCCCAGCCTGGATCAAGAGCTAGTGGGGACCTGGCACCTGGCAGTGGCTCCCAAGAGCTGCTGCTCCTTGGATGCCTGTGGTCCCCAAGAGCTGGTCACCCCCATCCAAAGGCTGGGGAGCTCCTGTGGGGTGTGACAGGAGGCAATGCCAAAGCCCTGGCACGGAGGGGACACGAGGAGAAAAGAGGAGGCACATCCAGAGAGAATCGCTGCCCAGCTCACCTCGGCAGGGGGGCAAGGGAGGGAAGTCAGGGGGTGGTTTCCTGAGAGCTAAACCAGGAGTGTGGTAGAACTGGATGTCCCACAGCTCCTCTGCTTGTCCCTCTGGGACATCTAGAGAGAGGAGTGAGAGGAGATGATCACCATGCCAGGGATTTTGGCTTAGCAGAGCATCCCACACGTCAGGAGTAATTCCAGGAGAGCGCTCCTGACCCCCACCACGCTGACCCCAGCCAGACCACACACAGGCTCACACAACCAAACCACTGTCACTTCAGGGGTCCTCCTGCCACTCAGCACCATCACCACCCACCCACAGAGCATCCCAGCCACTCCATCCCATGGCTGTGACATCTCCATGCCTCCAAAGACCTCCCCAGCCACCGTCCCTGTGCTGGTGGCAGCAAAGATTCCAGGGATGCACCGTGGCCTGTCTCACACACCCCAACATCTCGGCCGGCCCCACGCTGCTCCCTGCCAACCCTGGTCAGAATTTGGGGGGTTATTCGGGTGTGTCCACAGCTATAAAAACCTACAGGAGATACAACAACAACGATGGTGACAACAACAGCACCTTTTTGTGCTATGAACATCGATGATTAATTGTGCTCGTTGGAATAAGGCCATGACTCCTCCCGGCTCAAGGACAACAGACGGGGAGGGAAGAGCGCTGGGTGACAGGAGGAAGTGTGATTGGCTTCCCACCTGCTGCCAGGTCCTTGTTCCAACCATCAGCTGCTTAGAAAAGAGAGATTCTTTGCTTCAGATTTGAGCTGCACGAGAACAACTCTTGGAAAGGTATTGCAGCGTCTCTTACTCCTCCTCCCTTCCCTGGAGATGAGTCCAGGGGTCCTGCCTTTCCACCGAGGGTTGTCAGAGGAGTCCTGCCCCTCCTGCAATCCCTTCTTCCCGATGTCATCCTAGAAATGGCTGCTTTGCTTACGATTTTAAGAGGGGTTTCTTCTTCATCTTCCTTAGTAATTAATTTTCCTGTTGCCTGGACAGCCAGGATCCACTCCCCAGTGCCCTCCTCTCCCGGTGGGGGTGGTGGGCAGGCAACCATCACAGTTCAGACTCAGGGGTGCTGGCCAGGAGGTACCCGCTCCCGTATCGTCCGTTGGGAGCACTGCTCATTTCCATGGGGGAGTTGCTCCCGGGGCCCAGGTAGGAGCGGTGTGTGGGCATGGGGGACGGGGTCTCGCTGGGCACTTTGCTCAGGATGAAGCGGGTCTCATCGTTGTCTTCCAAGTTGGAGATGTCCTTCATCATCCGGCCCTTCTTGTAGGTGACAGAGAGGGCGTTGGAGCCGTCCGACACGAGGTGGAACTGCCGGAGGATGAAGACCAGAGGCAGAGGGAGGGATGCCAGGATGATCAGGGAGATGAGGATTGCCATGGCCCAAGTTGGGTAGAACAGGAACTTCTCGGCAGCCTGGAAGAGACAGATACTAATGTCACGGGGCTGTTGCAACAGAGGTGATGCCCACCAGGTACAACACCTCCAAAGTGCCAGACAGCTCCTGCTGCCTCCTGCCAGACTCAGGGACACCACAGGAAGGTGGGCTCAGGTCGAGGGAAAGAATCCTCACACATGCTGAGCACAGGGGGCCAACCAAAATCAACACAAACTCAGCCTGTGGGCCGAGCTGGCTGGAGACATCTGGGCAGCGTGAACAAACCAACTGCCCCCAGGGGATAAGCAGGGCAGGAACATCACCCAGCAGGAGAGGAAGGAGGAATGAGCAGAGCTGGGATGAACAGAGTGGCCTGTGGCTCTGAGCTGCCCCTGCCTCACTGGGATGTGGGCAGGGAAGGGGAGGGAGCTGTGCTCACCTCCTCTTTGATCCATGCGCTGTATCCTGGCGGGCTGACTCCCAGCTGGATGATGCTGGCGGTCATGAGCACGGCCATGCAGATGGGAGACACGTACTTCCAGGTGTAGTAGTAGAACTGGTAGGGCCGGAAACCCAACATTTCCGTCAGCTCCTGCATGAACCTGCCCAGGAAAGACACGGAATCGTGGTATCCCCCACCTTCGAGTGAGAAACAGCCTCCCAGGAGCCCCACTGATGCTCAAGGTGGAGCCTGAAGAAGAAGCCAGCTGAGCATGTCAGCATCCCTCAAGCCTGAAGAACTTGTGGAAAACTCCTCAGGAAAAGACCATTTGAGCATTACCCAGAGCTGCCTTTGCTCTGGACAACTTCTGAACAAGAAGCACTGGGGGGAACAGCATCCCCTCCCAGAATGCCCTGGAAACCTCAGAAAAAAGGGTCATCACAAGTAGCTGAGCATCACAACCAACAGGAGATACCCACGGGAAGGACCCACTCCTGGGGCTGTGTTACACCAGGGCAGGGCAGGAGCATCAAAGTGAACCAAACTCCTGCCTCTATAACTGCCCTTGGAGAATTTTCTCCTGGAGAAAAACCATATGGAAAAGAGCTGGAAGGAGGGTTTTTAGTCAGGAGTTACAGCACAGTTACTCCTTTTGTTGTAGAAATTCCTTACTTCTTGGTGCCGTAAATCCAGGCCACGGCGATGTTCTCCAGGATGACCACGACGGTGAGCGGCAGCGTGGCTGAATAATCATCAAACATGGTGACAAAGTAGTTTCCAGAACGCTGCACAAAGATCAGCCCCACCACGAAGGCGAAGATGCAGCAACCGACTGTGGGGAGCAAACAAGCCTGGTCAGAAGAGACTCCTGAGGGACACCAAGACCTCCACAAGGTCCATTGCCTGCATGGGCCTGGTCAGAAGAGACTCCTGAGGGACACCAAGACCTCCACAAGGTCCATTGCCTGCATGGGCCTGGTCAGCAGAGCCCCCTGAGGGACACCAAGACCTTCACAATATTCACTCCCTGCATGGGCCTGGTCAGAAGAGACTCCTGAGGGACACCAAGACCTCCATAAGGTCCATTGCCTGCATGGGCCTGGTCAGCAGAGCCCCCTGAGGGACACCAAGACCTCCACAAGGTCCACTGCCTGCATTAGCAGGGCCCAGTTCACCCCCCACCACGTCCACACTCTTCTGGAGTGACTCCTCAAGGCAATGGGGACCCCCCCACCCCTTCCCAAGGAGGTTGCAGAAGAGACCTCACCTGTGAACACTTCCTTCCGCACCTTGAAGGTGTCGATGATGGGCGTGGTGATGCCGGACATGGTCCCGATCATGCTCCCCAAGCCCAGGTTGATCAGCATCAAGAAGAACATGACAGACCAAAAGG
Organism: Notiomystis cincta; assembly: GCA_013398075.1. NCBI lineage: Eukaryota > Metazoa > Chordata > Aves > Passeriformes > Notiomystidae > Notiomystis > Notiomystis cincta. Next base: position 9,993 of record VZRX01015116.1, read on the forward strand.
GCGAGGCTGGGAAGTGGGTCATGGCTTCTGTGAAGGCAATGAAGGCCAGGCCAGTCCCTTGCACTGACTGTTGAGGTGGGGAGAGGACCAAGAGATGAGAAGAAACTTGTCAGAGACACAAACTTCAAGACCCTGATGTCTCATGTCTCCCTCACCAAACCCTCTTCAAGGAAAGCAAATCCCAGTCTGTGAACTGGTGATGACCCTGCTAGACTTGTACTGCACAGAGCTTCTCCCACCCCAGGAGGACCCTGTGTGCTGGGTACAACCACAGGCACTTGGATTCCTCATCCCTGGAGGGTTTTTAAAAGTTGTTTTTCCAGATCCATGTGCCCAGGATTGACAGAGGGAGAGGCAATGGGGTGGATGACCTGCTGGTCCTACCAGGAGTGCCACCAGGTACCTTGTTGAGTTCATCCTCCAACAGGCAGGCATCCAGGCCCAGCTCTTTGAAGTGCCCCTCCTTCACCGTCATGATCACCCTGTACATCTCATTGTAGTCTTTGGCAGTGAGGTGGGAGAAGTTCACGTGGGGTGGGATGAGGTCATGGCTCAGCACGTTGGTGTTCAGGTAGCCCAAGATCTTCTCAGCGTTCCTAAAGGAGAGCAGAACCCCTCAGGTGATGCAAGGCACCAGAGACACACTGGATTCACACTCAATCTGCAGACTGAGAGTCCGTCTTGGGGCTGGATTTTAGGTCAGAGGAGCTGAATGTCCAACTCCCTCAGCTACAGTGGTAGATCTCTGGAAATCCAAGTCTTGACCTGGAAGTCAGGAACTTGGGTCCACCAAAACCCAGGATCATCCAGCTCCAGAGCCCTTTTCTGCCTCCAGACCAACCACAACTGGCAGCAGCAAAGACCTGCCCACCCCAAAGACAGAAAAAGCAAATCTTACTCCACCACGCATTTCTCGTTCATGATGTTGGCCTTGAAGCCCAGCACAGCAAACACAACCAGGGTGGCCAGCACAGACGTGAAGAAGTTGATGAAGGAGACAAGGGTGGCATCGAAGTGGCAGTTGTTGTCCTGCTTGTTGTAGCTGGAGAAGGCAATGACCCCCCCAAAACCCAGGCCCAAGGCGAAGAAAACCTGTGTGGCTGCTTCGCGCCACACCTGGGGGTCCAGCATCTTGTCCAGCTTGGAAGGAAGACAGAGAAGAAGTCAGGAGGCCTGGTGGCCCCACAACCCATCCCAGAGCTGCATTAAAAGGCTGCTGTGCCTCTGGGCTGAGCTGGTTGTGGAGCAGCTCTGGTGGGGCAGTGGAAGGAGATGATCTCCCTTCCAACCCAAACAATTCCGTGATTCCATCACGTGGTCAGGTCTGGCTCTACTCAGCACTCACAGGTCCTTCCCCTCATTCCCACAGAGGGGGAAACTGAGGCATGGAGAGGTCAGGACAAGCTTTGACTTGACCCCATCTCTGGCTGCTCTGCCTGCCCCAGAGCCCAAACTGGGGGTTCCATCTCTCTCTGTAGAGCTTCCCAGCCCCTGTCCCCCCAGCCCAGGGAACCACCAGTGATGGGTGTCCATCCTCCCCTGGCCATCTCCTGCTCCCAGAGCACCTGGACCACTGAAATCAAACATCTTGGCTGGGGGGGTTAACTCCTCATCCCCCAAACCACATTACCCCTCTCCTGGGAGCCAGAGCTGCAGCCTGGAGGCCTCCCAGCATCATTCATCAAGGGACTGTAATTAATGTCTTCTAACAGCCTCGCCGGCTGAGCTGATTCATCTACATCTCTGCTTAATTAATTAATTAGCTGGTTAATTAATAAGTGCATACCACCAGCAGAGGTTTTGCTGCCAGTCAGCATCTTGCCACTAAATCTTTATATTTATATATTCCCTTGAGCACCTCTGTGCCCCCACCCTGGTGTCTGGGCAGCTGAGGATGGTGAGTTTGTGAGGCTCTCGGCTGTCCTGGCCACACCATGAATTTTGGAAGCCACTTCACATCTTGGTGATCTATCAAGTTTGGGGCTGGTACTCTGATTTTTGTGGTGGGGAGGAAAATAAGGGGAATAATAAGAGGATAAGGGCATGAGCAGCCAGGTGGGGAACCTGCTTGGAGTCTGCTGGGCTTGTAACTCTCACCTTGGGTGTGAACATGTGCATGATCCCATCCACGGCCCCACGCAGCAGAAGTCCCCGCACCAAGAAGCAAACGAGCACCACGTATGGGAAGAGGGAGCTGAAGTACATCACCTGGAGCAAGAGGGATGAACACAGCACAGCCTCAGTTCCTGCCCCCTGGGCCCAGCCACCCTCCCATCCAACCTACAGACAGCTCTCAGTGGGGAGAAGGGAACGTTTCCCTCACCAGGATGGGATTGACTCCCCAGGGATAAACTGTGGTGCCCCTCGGAGCAGGATCCTACAGGTGGCTGGACAGAAAGGGACCTGGGGGGACTGACTGACAGCAGGCTGGACAGGAGCCAGCAGTGGGCCCACGTGGCCAAGAAGACCAGCGGCACCTGGCCTGGATCAGCAATGGTGTGGCCAGCAAGACCACTGCTGAGGCCTCACCTCGAGTGCTGTGTCCAGTTCTGGATCCCTCAATTTAGGAAAGACGTTGAGATGCTGGGGCGTGTCCAGAGAAGGGCAACAAGGCTGGGGAAGGGTCTGGAACACAAGTCCTGTGAGGAGCAGCTGAGGGAGCTGGGGGGGCTCAGCCTGGACAAGAGGAGGCTCGGGGGGATCTCATCACTCTCTACAGCTCCCTGACAGGAGGGTGCAGCCAGGTGAGGGTGGGCTCTGCTCCCAGAGACAGGACAAGAGGACACAGCCTTAATCTGCACCAGGGAAGGTTTAGGCTGGACATCAGGAAGAAGTTCTCCACAGAACAAGAGACTGGGCATTGGAATGGGCTGCCCAGGGAGGTGGTGGAGTCACTGTCCCTGGAGGTGTTTAAGAAGAGGCTGGATGTGGCACTCAGCACAATGGTGGTGTTGGGTCACAGGTTGGGCTCCATGACCTCAAAGGCCTATTCCAGCCTAATTGATTCTGTGATTCCATGAAGTGCTGGAGCTCAGGGGGATTCTCAGCCCTGGTGTGGCTGGGCCCTGGCTTCATGTGTCAGTTGAACTAAACCTCTTCCCTACAGCCTCTTTTGATCTTATTCTGGATCCCTCCAGAGGTGACCCCAACTGTGGAGCAGGTGTGAGCATCCCAGGGGACGCAGCATTCCACTGGCACCCCAGAGCAGGGCAGGACAGTGTGGTCCAGGCCGGTTCCTGCTTCCAGGACAGAGCCCAGCCAGGCTCAGGTGGCCACCAACACCCACCTTCCCTGAGGACTGGATGCCTTTGATCATGGCCAAGCCAACAAGGCTCCAGGCCACCAGCAGACACAGGGTCATCTTCCAGTTCAGCCCCCCGCTCTCAGAGATGGAGTTGGAGATGTCCAGGGTCTCCCGGTACCAGAAGTAGGTTGTGGCTGAGCTCCTTTCACATTCAGTCTCCACAACTGCAACAGAGCAGAGGCAGGAGAGCAGGAGGGGGAGAGTCATCACTGTCCCCTGGGCTAATTGAATGGCAAAGACCCACTGGAGACAGCCAGGGAAGGGAGACACCCCTGGAAACCAAGGGGCAGAAAGTAATGGGGCTCATTCTTAGCAGGGAAAAGAAGAGACAGGACATAAAACCACTGCCAGGTGAAAATGAGATGTTAAATACAGGGAGAGACATTTTCATTTGCTATAAAACCTCTCAGAGAGTCCCAGGTTGATGCTCAGATGTTATTAAACACCATTAGCTCCATCCGTGTCTTGGTTGGGCAGCCATGGAGCAGCCCCTGCCTGACTCTCGCTGCCTCCCTCCATGGCCCTGGGTCAGATCCTGGCCTCGAGCACTGAGGCAGCCTGAAAATCCCATCAGTGGGGACCCTGGGTTCCCAAACCAGCATCAAATCCCATCAGTGGGGAGGGGGAGCATGGGAGACACTCCTCCAGCCCAAGGGGAAGCTCTCCATATGGCCAGGGCAGGTGGGCCAGAGAGGATCCAGTGCCCCAGGAGACCCCTCTACCTCCCGTGGCCCCACCTTCTGCTGGGGGCGATGATGTGTGTCCCACAGGCTCCCACAGCCCCCCTGCTCCCTGCCAGCCGAGCTCCCCGCCCCTCACCGGCCACTGAGCCGTTCTTCACGATGGGGCACTCGCTCCAGGGCAGGGGGTACTGGAAGGACTT
>VZRX01015116.1:19449-46448 GCA_013398075.1 Notiomystis cincta
CATCCATCCATCCATCCATCCATCCATCCATCCATCCATCCATCCATCCATCCATCCATCCATCCATCCATCCATCCATCCATCCATCCATCCATCCCAACCTCCTGCACCTGCTGGCTGGCAGCAGCCCCACAGCCTGGTGGGAATCCCAGCCAAGAGGGTTAGACATGGCAGAGAGGAGGAAAAGGCAGAGAATCGATGTCTGCCCCATGGGACAGGCAGATGATGCCACTGGGCAAAAGTAAAAGCACTGCAAACCTCACCAATCTGCTGCTCAAGCCAGTTCCCAGCTCTGTGCCTCAGTTTCCCCATGCATGGAATGGTGGCAATGGTTGGGGCAGTGTGTAAAGCCTTTTATTTTAAGTCCTGCTGCAGAAAGATGTTCTATCACAGCGAGAAGCTCCTAAAAGCAGCTGCTTGTCCCAGTCCCTGCCTGGCTCAGTGCCCCTGGATCCCATCACAGGATGGTTCAAACCCATTGCTCATCTCCTCTGCTGCAGCTGCCTCAGCTCCCATCCCCATTCCACATCCCTTCTGCTCTTGTGTCTAAAGCTCTTGTTGAGTGCTCCCCACACACAGACAGCAAGCTCAGCCCCGGATCTGAGGAACACACCAGGATGAATCCCAGCCTGGGAGCACCACTTGCACCTCCTGTCACTCAGCACCTGCACAGCTGAGGCCAGAGCCCCCCAAAACACCCAGGACCGCAGAGAGCTCAGTGTAAGCTGAGGAGTTTTCATTGATTGCACTAATTGTGGTTAATTGCTGATTGCTGTGCCCGTGGGGAAACTGAGGCACACCTGGGTTAAATCCTTATAGAGAAGAAGGATGCTGGTTCTCCAACCTGGGCCTGAGCTGGTTCTAAATCTCATTTAATGGGGAAAGTTTTCTTGGAAGTCAGAGGCCAGATGCACTGAGAGAGGGAAGGGAAGGGAAGGGAAGGGAAGGGAAGGGAANGCCCAAATAACCCATTTTAGAGCCCAAATTACCCCCATCCCGTCCCGGGATCCACACCCCAACCCGCAGCGAGGCAGGATTGGGTCACACCCCCTTCTCCAAGGGCTGATCCCGTCCCCGCCCCTTGGCTCACCTCCCCCGTTCTTCTGGCAGAGGTAGGGGAAGCGCCAGACGTTGCCCAGCCCCACGGAGTAGCCGATTTGCGCCAGGATGTACTGCAGCTTGCTGTTCCACGCCGGCCGGTTCTCCGCGTCCAGGTCCTCGTCTCCCTCCTTCTGCTTGTCCCAGGGCTCCCCCGTCACGTTGAGGACGCTGCGTTTGTAGTCCACGGGCTCCTGGTGGGCCAGCAGGTCGGCCACCGACTCGGTGACATGCTCGCTGCTGTGCTCCCGCTGCGTCACCTTGCTGTTCTTCGGCATCGGGGCGGCCCCGGCGGCGGGAGGGCCGACAGGAGAGGGCGAATTTCCCGCAGGGAGCAGCAGCCGTGTGAGCTACAGCTCGGGCCTCACCTCCTCTTCATCAGCAGGACCTGCGTGGGGAAGGGGGCGGCCGGTTTGGTCTCGCCGCCAGGTGGGAGCGGCAGCACCGGGCAAGAAGGGCGTCCACCCCCACCGTGGAGACCTGAACCTGCAGGGGCCCCTTCCCCAGGAAGGAGGGACCAGGAGCAACGTTCTGGTTGAGGATTATAGAATGCCAGGATGGTTTGGGTGGGAAAGCTCATCCAACCCCACCCCCTGCCATGGGCAGAGACACCTTCCATAGACCAGGTCACCCCGAGCCCTGTCCAGCCTGGCCTTGGACACTGCCAGGGATCTGCTGCTCTCATTCATGGAGAAAAAAGCCCCCTGGGTCCCAGAGAGAGGAATTTCCTGGTCACATCACTGTGACACCTCTGCTCCCCTCCAGCGTCTGAACCTCACAAGGCCTGACACCAAATTCAGCCCTGGCTGAGGCTCTGCCCTCCCTGTCCCACTCCTTCCCTTCCTGACCATCAGCATGGCCCAGGCTTCGCTCCAGGAAGCACTCAGGGGACAGTGACAAATGCCCAGGCTATCTCTGCATCCCAGGAAGTTATCAGGAGTGACTTAAAAACCTTGGAGCCTGACGCTGAATCTCCCCAGGCAGCTTTACAACAGATAAGGGCTGCAAAACAGCAGCAGCCAAGGCAGAGCCATCAATCCTGGCCTCTTCACATTCCCAGCCTTCAGTGTGGGTCAGGAGGAGCAATCTTGCACAGAACCACCTCAGGAGCTGCCCACAACACAGCCCAGCCCTGCAGATTTTTCCCCTCCTCAAAAGTCTTGGAGACATTGTGGAAATCTGCTCCACTGGGCTGGGGATCCCCAACCTGGGAAAGCACCGTGTCTCTCCTCTCCATACTGGGAGAACTGGGGTCAGGTGGGCACCTCCTGCCCTAGGTTGGACCATGGTGCTACATCAGCTGGGAAGAAAACACAGAAACCCCACAACAAATCCCTCATCTGGGAACAGGGACCCTCCTGAAGAGCTACACCTCCCTCTTTCCTGTCCTCTGCCTGTCTGTGCCAGGGGACACCCAGCTGGCTCTGGAACCTGTCCCACCCCAGCACCATCTCCCCCCACCCTGGGGGCTTTCCCACAACCATTCCAGCTCCTCTTTCCTTTGGACATTTTTGATCCAATTCAGCCCACAATCCCAACCCTTTCCAGGGCAGTGAGTTCAGCCCAGGCAGCAAAGCCCATCCCCATCCCAAGCACTGGAAGCAAAGCACCAGGAGCAGGAAACCTCCCCCTCAGCCTCCCTCACCTTGGTGTTTTTTCACCCCTGAAGGAAGTTCCCCCTTTGCCAGGCCCTGCTCCTACCCGAAAAAAATCTATTTTCAACTCTTGGCTGCATCTGTTGCCAGGCAACCATCTCGGCTCCACATCTTTCCTGGACCGGAGAAGCCGTTTGAGTTATTCTCTCCAGCCTAGGCCAGCGATGTTTAATTTCCTAACGAGGGCTCATTCACACAAACCTCACATAAAGCACTCACTGCTCAATCGTGGCAATTACCGGCACGTGGCTGCCCGGGGCTGGATCAGCGGGATGGGGATGGGCAGGGAGGTGGGGAAGGGCCTCCTGCAGCTGCCAGGAGGGCACAGGGTTCCCATCAGGAGTGGGTCAGGCTCTGTGTGGGTTTGTGCAGACCTGGGGGAATCACCCACGGGTTGTTTGCTGCTCCCTGGCTGCTCAGCAGCCCCTTCTGCTCCTTTGGAGTGAGGGAGACTCAGAGCACCAGGAGGAGTCTTCATCCTTGGGGATGAAGCATCTCCTAGGACAGGGATAGAGCCAAGAAGATCCAGGATGTGCTGGCCAAGCCCCCAGAGATCAGTGAGGGCACCCAAACAGCTCTCTTGGGACACCCCAACCCCTTGGAGGTGCCCAGCTCCAGGGAGGGTGGTGCTGAGCCAGACCAGCACTGTGGAGTCAGGGCAGACCCCACAATGTCCCTCTGGATCTCCACCTCCTCCTCTCCTCAGTTTAGGTCCTCCCCAAGTTACCTGAGGAGCTGAGAGGCACCAGGTCCTGGAGGAGCAGGGTCCTTCCAGCACCTACAAACCCCAGAGGCTCTCAGAGCCTTGGAGGACACTCCAGACAGCAACATTCCCAAGGCATTTGGGGAATCAGCAGGGGTGCTTGGCTGCTTTATGGGATGGGGAAGGGCTCTCTAAACATTGCCATGAGGGTGAGGGGCAGAGGTACAAGTCTTCCTGCCCATGGCAGATGTGCCCAAACCAAACTAGAGGGGAAAACCATAGCAGGGATCCAAACCTTGATCCTGGACTGAGTTCCTGCTTCTCCCAGTGCCTCAGCCCCAGCCTGGGCATGGTGGTGCTGCCTGGCAGAGATCCAGGCCTGAAGGAGAGAGGAGCATTCCCAAGGAGATGCCATGAGCACAGCCAGCCTCTGCCATGCACATCCCTGCTGGAAGTGGGAGATGAGCCCAGCCAGACCCTGCACGAAGCCACCAACCCACACAGCACAGGGACACGATGCAGGGAAAGTGAGGTCAGCAGGGCTCTTCCGCTTCCTTTCCCCAGCCTTTTGCATCAGCCCCAAGGTCTGCACCCTCACATTAAAAAGAACAGTCCAAATCCATCTAAGAAAGGTATTTCTTCGGTTGAAAAATGAATTTAATCAAAAATTCATCTGCCAAAAATAACAACCACCCTGTGAGAAAGACAAGGCAGATCAGCTGACAACCAAGAGCTTTCCGGGCTGGAGAGAGATAGAAAACCCTTGTCACTGACAGATGGAGATTCAGCTTGTTTACTTAGTCCCCATGACCTTAATTTTCTTAAATGTGCATTTTTTCTTTCCCTTCAGAAGAAAGATTAGGGTCTTTCAGAGCCCACGGCTTGCAAGAGCCTCACTCCTGCTGCCAGGCCAGGGCTGCTTTGCACCCACAGCTCTGCCCAGGTAAAACCAGTGCAGTGCTGGGGAGGGAACGTGGCTTTTCCCACAGCAGGACCAGGGTCAGTGGTCAGTACTGGTGTCTGAATGGCCACCACGAGGGGGGACACTGGGGAAGCATCGCTGGGCTGTCCCTGTGGGTCACTCACCTCCCCCTGCTCCACGTCCCTGGGTGTGTCCTTGAACGGGATTCCCACTTCCCTGGTCCCAAACTCCTCACAAAGCACCCCTGAGCCCGGCCTTGGGCTGAGGCTGGGGCTCCTGCTTGCACAAATTGAGTCCCCATCCCTGTCCTCTGCCCAGGTGACACAGGGTGGCTTCAACCCTTTGGTTCCCTGGTGTGGGAACCACCACTGCAGTGGAACCACCACAGGCACATGGAACTGGTTTGCCATGGGACAAGCTGGATTCAACCCACCAGGGAAAGGGCAGGGATGGAGAAGCCCCTGCTTTGTTTTAATCCCTGCCCAGAGGCTTCCATCAATCCCAAAAGCATCCACTGGGGAGAAGCTGCTGTTTGGGATGAGTGAAGGCCCCAGCACATCCCCCAGCCCTGCCAGCAGCATCACGAAGGGGTCAGGGGAGGAGGGAGGCCCCGAGCCACGTGTCCTGTCTCAGCCCATCCTTGCTGTCCTGGGAAGGCAGCTGGGGAGCAATAAACAGGCTGGAAATGTGTCAGCAAAGCTTTCAGCTGGGCCTGGGAGCTCAGAGGAAGGCAGGGAGGAGATGGGGATTTACAGCAGCATCCAAAGGGAGCAGCCACCAGCAGCAAACGTGTTCTGGGTCCAAAGGATGGGGAGAGGGGGAATTTCTCCTCTCCTGTGTCCAAATTCTACATTTATCCCTTCTTTGGGCCCAGAAAGGGGAAACTGAGGCAGGAAAAGCCACAGGATGAGATTGGGTGAATTAAAAATTAGCATTTCAACCCCTGGGGACTCTCTGCTGGTCCCTCCCTGCCCCACCATTACCATTTCTCCCCCTTCAGCTTCCACACAAATCCCCCCCAGCTCCTGAAGGAGAGGGGAAGGATGTTCCTGGTGGAGCATCCAGCTCACCAGGCCCGGGAAGGTCCAGCTCACCCCATCAAGGTCACAGATTAGGGAAAGGAGGGAGGAGTGGGGACAGAGGAGCTGAGGGATTTCAGGAGGTGGAAATCCACTCTCAGCTTCAGCTTGGAGATCTGAGCATCAATCTGCAGCTCCTCATCCTCCCTGACACACACAGAGCTGGGGAAATCTTGCACCCAGGGCCTGGCTGCTCGGTGCAGATGGGGAGACTGGAACAGGGAGGAGAAGGGACGGATCCAAGGTCACCCAGGAGCCCGGGAAGCAGCGGCGGAGGGAAGGACCACGGATCCCTCCCATCCTCCCTCTGTACCACACAGCCAAGGGCCAAGGGAAGGAGACCTGGATGCACATCCCACTTTGAACCCAAGCCATGAGAAAAGCAGCTCCAGGCCCCTTCCTGCTGCTCCCTGAGGTCCGGAGAGCCTCTGTTCTGGGATAGGGATTGCCCTGGCAGAGCTGATCCTTTGGAAGCATCCTGCTCTTCCAAGCCACAAGAAACCAAGGGCAGGACTCTCCCAGCAGCATCCAAACTTCTCTTCAAAGCCCCAAGAAGAGATTTTTGCCCAAGGCAGAGGTTTTGCAGCTCTGAGCCCCCCTGCCCTGCTCCAAGGACCTTCCCACAGCCTCCATCACACAAACCTCCCTTTTCCACCAGCCAAGGCTGGTCCAAGACACCTCCATCTTAAATCTGTTCCATGCTGGGGTTTGCTCCTCCCTGCTCGGCCTCTGGCTCCACAGGGAAGGGTTTTACCATCTGGGCTCGTTAGGGCTGCTCCCATTCTCCCCTCGTTAAAACGAGCCCTGCTAATTAGCCCCCAGCTCCCATCCCCCTGCGGATAGGACGCGGGGGTGACTCAGTGCCACCAGGTCGCACACCCAGCCCTGGGGAGGCACAAACTTCACCTGGGGCCACTGCGAGAAGGTGGGAGAGCACGGGGGCACCTGCGAGAAGCTTTCGGGACGGCGTCTGGCTGGGGCTGAGCGCGGCATTTCCCTCCGCGGGGCTGGGGACGCTCCGTGCCCTCCCCGTGCGAACCCCGTCCCGCTTTAGCATCATGACACAGGAGCGCTGATGAATCAGAGCTGCCCCCGCTTCTGTCTCACGCCCACCCCAGCAGCTTTCTCCAGCGCCCAGATGTTAAAAATAACCCCCAGTCCCTCTGGAAAAGGGGAAGCACGGTGGGGCCACTCCAGCTCCACCCGGGGGTGGGTGCTCTGCCTGTCCCACCTCCGAGGGTTTCACGCAGGCTGTGACATTCCAGCGGCTCTCGGCTTCCTCCAGGGCGCCGGGAAACCTCCGCAAGGGGCCGGGGCACGGGCCGGGCACGGGCGGAGGAGAAGCCTCGGCGCTTGGGTTTGTCACGAAGCGTCAGAGCCCGCAGGTCCATCGGCTCTGGGCTCCTTTCATGTCTCACTTAGCAGCACGAAAACACACACAGCTGCAATAACGTGACACCAGAGCCCAGCCAGCCATCATATGATTCCTTCAGGGCTCGGGTTGATTCACCAGATGATCGTTTTCCACTTAGACCTCGGTGATCCGTTGTAACTCACCCACTCCAGCCAGAGGTTACTGACTGAACCCCAAACCAGCCAGGATTTATCCTAAAACAGCAACAAAGGAGCAGCGTCCAAACCCCACCGTAAGTGCTGCTTTTCCTGTTGTAATTCATGAAGCTGCTGCTACGTTTGTAAACAAACAAGTCCAAAGGCAGCCCGGGACGGGGTAGAAACCGGGCCTCTCCTCCCAGGGAGATGATTTCACCTGACTGTGCACAGGTCAGCACCTGATTTGGGGGAAATTTGGTCCTCGTGGCTCCAGCTCTGGTGTAACTCCAGATACACAACTCTGGTATAATTCCCTGCTCTGTGCAAGCCTGAAGTCGCAGTGGAGTCACTCCAGATTTAAACTGAACCCTTTTATTCCTCCTGGTTTTAGCAGAGCCATCTCCAATTCATCCCAGTGGACAGCTCAGACCCACATTTTATTTCCCTTGGAGCAGTCACACCCCCAGCCAGGTTCCTTGACCTAGTCCTGACACCTCTGGAGAAATATTCACAAGGAACTCTCCGCCCTGCCCAGAATAGCTCAGCTGCCGTGCTGCTCCAGGTTTTTTTCCTACCAAGACCAGAAATAGTTGCATCAGCTCCTGATGGATTCAAACCTCAGGTGCTTCAGACACAAGGCGTGATCCAGGAAGCAGGATTTCACCTTCTGGGTCCTCTACAAAGGGCTGGGAGCGGGTTTCTCTGCTGGTTTGAGCCCTACGATCCCGGGGTGATGGAAATTTGGACCTGGCCAAGATGCCAGCCTGAAAACCACACCTTTGGGTGTATCCAGCAGTGCAAGAAAATCACTGAGGGGGCCAAGGGCTCCCAACAACCAGTACCGGGAATTTCACAAAGCCAGGACCCCAAGCCTCATTTTTCTGCCTCAAACCCAACCCTCCTCACTCAGGGAGCAGCACAAAAACAAAAGAAGGGGCAAAACCCCCACCACCACTCCAGGGGCCAGGGCTGAAATATTCATTGCAGCCGAATGCTTTCTCCTCTCCCAATGTTATTGTCAAGGTCAACCTGGAGGCTGCATTTCCACCCATCCTCAAACGGGATGAGCCCCCCACCAGCACGAGCCGGGCAGGCACCCAGTGCCACCCCCGCCGGTGACCCCCCCCCCCCTGGAGAGGCTTAAGCCGTCTGCTGTCTCTAAATGTCCCCCCCAGCCTCGGATGCCGCCACCCTCAGGGCCACGCCTGATGCCTCCAGGCTGGGGTGTCCCCTCCATTAACCTCCTCACTCCCGCCCTGAGCATCTTCCCCCTCAAAAGACCCGGTGGGGAGGGGGTACCCCAAATCGGCAGCCGCCGGCGAGGTGGGGAGACCCCCGGGAGCGAGACCCCGGAGCGGGGATGGGGGAGCATCCTTACCTCGGCGCTGCGGCGGCTCCCTGGGAGGATGAAACCCACCCGATTCCGGGAGAAACTGGCTCGGTCCCGGAGGAAACGGCGCAAATTCCCGGTAAAATCACCCAGGTTCCCCCCGCTCCTGTGAAGGGGGGCGAGTCCGGGCGGCGGCGGGGCCGCTCCGAGGCTGCCGGTGCTGCAGGGAGCCGGGCAAAGGGGAGCAGCGGTGGCCGGGAAAGGCGAGCAGTGACCGGGAACGGCTCCGCACGGCTCGGCGGTGAAGCTCCGAGGTACCGGTGGCTCCGCTCCGGGTCCCCCCCCCGCCCCGCCACCGCCCGGTGGATGCGCGCTGGGCTCGCCCGGCCCCGCTCGCCTTCGCCGGAGGGAGGTAACTCCGCTCGGCTCCCAGGAAATACAGAAAGAAAGAAAGGCAAAAGCAATTTAAAAAAAAAAAAAATAAATTAAAAAAAAAAAAATCCACGCGAAGGGACACGCAGCCCCTGACGCAGGCTTGAGTCACCAGGGCTGCACGTCAAAGCTGGGGTGCCGGGCCACCCCCCTGCTCCGAGGGAGGCTCTCGCGTTCACAAAAAAGTACCACCGAGTCCTGACACAAGGGGTGGGCTTGGTTTTACTGTGGGGAAAATAAAATCCCTTTTGCTGCCCCCGAAGGGCGGCCCCAGGGGTGCCCTCCCGGCTCTGCTTCCCCTGGGGGAGGGAGTGTTTGGGGGTTCGCTCAGCCCCTTCCCCTGCTACATCATCACAGACCCCAAGGGTGGTTTGCATTGGGAGGGGCTTTGAGGAGCACCCCATCCCAGCCCTGCCATGGCAGGGACACCTTCCACTGTCCCAGGCTGCTCCCAGCCCTGTCCAGCCTGGCCTTGGACACTCCCAGGGATCCAGGGGCAGCCACAGCTGCTCTGGGCACCCTGTGCCAGGGCCTCCCCACCCTCACAGGGAGGAATTTTCTCCTAAAATCTAATCTACACCTACTATATTTCATTATTTGAAAGAGGTATTTCATATCTCTTTCATTATTTCCTATTCCAGAGGGCTTTCTTTGGCTGGGGCCACACAGGAGGGAGGCAGGAGGAGTGGCCAGGCCCCAAATTCTGCTCCCCCTCCCTCAGGTGTGGATCCATTACCTGCCCCTTGAGTGTGAGGATGCTCAGGGCTGGTCTTGAGCCCTGTGACACTTGGGGACCCTCGAGCCAGCACTGTGCTCAGAGGACACCACATCTCAGGCCAGTTCCTCTGCCAGGGGAGCCCAGGGGCAGCACTGACCAGAGCAGGGCTGAGCTGGGGCATCAGCCAGCTTTGAGGTATTTGAGATATGATACACAAGATATTTGACTTTATTGTAGAATGGGTTGGGTTGGAAGGGACCTTCAAGCCCATCTCATTTCACTCCACATCTTCCACTATCCCAGGGTGCTCCAAGCCCCATCCAACCTGGCCTTGGACACTTCCAGGGATGGAGCAGCCACAGCTTCTATGGGCACCCTGTGCCAGAGCCTCCCCACCCTCACAGGGTAGGATTTTTTCCTGATATCTAACAAAAATTCCCCTTCTTTCAGTGCAAATCCATTCTCCCTTGTCCTGTCACCCCAGTTTCTGAGGGACAGTCTCTCTCTGGCTCCTTTCTGGAGCCCTTTCAGCTCCTGGAAGGCTGCTCTGGGGTCTTCACCTTTACCCCACCTTTAATGCAGCTGATAAAATTCTTCAGGTAACAGGACAGCACTTTCCTTCCCAGCAGTGGGATATAGCAGCATGTTCAGTCTGGAGCAAGGCAGAAATACTGCACAAACAGCTCTTGAGGCTGAGCAAACCCCAAATCCAGCTTTTTAGGCCCAATTTCCCACAGCCTCTGAGGCTTGGTGTGGGGAGCAGAGCCCAGGACACCTGGAGGGCTCAGGCCTCCCCATCTATTCAGCACTGCCCTCGGAAAACCTCTAATCAGATTAATCAGGAAAAGCACAGGGCTGCTGGGTTGGTTCATTGCAGGGAAAAGGGAGAAGTTTTCAGAGTTCACTTGTGGTTCATTTTCCTCATGGAAAAGTCTCCTGAAAACACAAATTCAGCTCATCCAAACCCCAGCAGTGGAGCCTGGATGCCTTTTCCCAACCAGTATATTTCTGGAGCTGGGGATGCTGGTGCCAATATCCACTGAGAAACCCTGATAGGAGGAAAAACACATTTGGAAGAGACAATCTCCAGATGATTCAAACATCCCAAGCCACACTCCCTCAGCTCCTGGATTGCAGCTTTAGACACATTCCTGGCCTTCAGACCCATTTCCCTTTCCAGCCTATTAGGCACAGAATGATCAATTCTCCCAGGTGCTTGGGAGCTCGGCCAGCGCCCATGGCCATAACTCTCCCTCCTCCCCCGGGAAGGAACGAGGCCACACTCCATTACCTGCGCCTTCCCCAGCCTGGCCGTGGGGGAGGCAGCTCAGCACAGCATTGGAAAGGGAATGGGCCCGTCACACTCGTGATTTAAAAACTGAAACACCCTCCCAGTGCAAAATCCACAGGGTCTGCTCGGCTTGTGGCGACACCTCCGCGTGATCCAGGGAGGGATGGATGATGCAAACCAGCCTGGGAGAGCTGGGATGTGGGTCAAAGCCTGCCAGGGGCTGCTCTGGGCTGCTCTGGGCTGTGGTCAGTCCTCGTGACCTCTCCAAAGACTTGGTGCTTTCTGTGTTTGAAATGGGGCATCTTGTCACAGCCCTTCCTGAGGAACATTCCTTGTGCTGAGGGACGCAAAGGCGGAGGCCAAGGATGAGATGGGAAAGGGAGACCTGGGCAGGACAGACAGCCAGGACATCAATGGGGACAGACAGGGGACAGGGAAGTGAGGCCCTGGCACAGGGTGCCCAGAGCAGCTGTGGCTGCCCCTGGATCCCTGGAATGTCCAAGGCCAGGCTGGACAGGGCTGGGAGCACCCTGGGACAGTGGGAGGTGTCCCTGCCATGGCAGGGGTGGGGCTGGATGAGCTTTGAGGTCCCTTCAACCCAAACCACCCCGTGACTCCACGACCCCAAGGATGGGGATTTTTGTTGCATCCAGGCACTGTCTCCATGGGAAGGGATGTGATCTTGGAGGGCTGGGGGAGGGGAGCTGCAGATCCCCTGGGCTGCAAGTGCCAGCACAGCAAACTCTGCACACCCAGATTAACCAAAAGGAGATCGGGCAACCTGATTAAGGGGTCTTAAGCAAAGAGAAATCAAGGATCCTTATTAAGGAGGGGCTGAACCAGCCATTCCCCCTGCTCCTGCACAGCCCATCAGGGAGCAGGGATAACCCTACTGGAGATGGGAAGGGCTGACTCAATGACACCTGGAGGTGTCATAAATCCTCCCCTGTGGATTTAAGATCTCCCTTTGGCTCACCACACGTCACCAAGTGTGTTGTTGGTTGGTAAACTGAGGCACGGAAAGATTCCCAGATGAGACAAAGCTGGATTTGGGCTCTGCCATGAACATTTTCAGGACCAAAAATTCAGATTATGGCCCAGGCTGTCACTCTGCAGCGACCAGCACAGGAGATGCCACTGGCAGATGTGGGAAGGTTACGGCTGCATTTGGCTGAGGCTGATTCAGAGAGATTCAGGCTCAGAAAAAAATAAACCAGACCCTCTGCCCGGTACTTTTCCGCCACCAGCCCGAGCAGCAGGAACAGTCTGGATTAAAGCAGAGCATGAGTAATGTCTCTCCTGGAAGAGCAGTGCCCCGGAGAGCCGGCGAAGGGCTGATACCGCGGTCCAAGGCAGACGCATTTCCATAAACGCTGGAGCAGCAGCCTATAAATAACTGCCTGAATTTACCGCTGCTCTCATGTGACCCTGATCCCCGCATTTTCCGCTGCCATCTGTCACCATGGAAATGGCATCACAGGGCCACCAGCCATTCATTCACAGGACTGGGCCAGGGCAGGGGGGGTCCCGCGTGGGGGAGGCTTTTTAAAGGATGAAAGTTGTGGTTCCGGGAGGAAAAATACAGCGGGGAGGCTTAGAGGGAGCGAGGACGGAGCGAGACTCCCAGGAGGGATGCGGCAGAGCCTGCGTTTCCAACCACGCTGCAGCCAGGCAGAGCTGTGGGGAGGCAGGGACAGACAGGCAGACTGGGATGGACAGGAACCAGGGATGAATGGACACCTTCAAGAAGCACGGGGATGAATGAATCTCTCTCCAGGCAGTTTGGAGCATCAGGAGAGAGCTGCTCTTCCCATCTCACCTCCCCCCAGCCCCCTCCGGTGCCTTTGGGAGGGGACAGCCGCCTTTATATTCCACCTTAGTGCCTCCTCCGCTGGTGAAACAGCTCCTAAACCCAGCTTTCTCCCCCAAAACAAAGTGGGAACAGGGTGAGGATTAACAGGACAGTGAGTGCAGAGCTGCTGGAACACTCTGAAGATGATTTTCCACCTAAGCTGTCAAGCCGACCTACATTCAAGTGATAATAATTGCAGGGGATAAAGCCCTCCTGTTTCTAAATACGCATCTGCCTGCAAAGCCAGGGCCTGTCTTGGCTCCTCCGGGGCCAGAGCTGCAAACAAGGAGGGAAAGGAGCAGAGCCGGGAAAGGAGAGCCCAGCCTGACTCAGAGCAGAGGAATTTCTGGCTCTTACAGAGCATTTTCCACCCAAGAATCCCAGCTCTCTCCACCAGGATGTTTCTCTCATCCCATGAGGCAAAGAGATGTGCCCAAGAATGGGAGAGGCTGCAGCATGGCTGGGATCCCAGCAGGGCATTCCCACTGGATTTGCCCTCCCCATCCTCAGGGCAACTCGAGCCTGGGACTGTTGAGCCCACGCAGACCTGGTGGCACTTCCAAGAGCTCCCAAACCTCTTGGGCCACTCAAGAGCGGGATGACAACACCACAGGGCAGCGTGTTCCCAAAAGAGGGGCTGATGCCATACAGCCCTAGCTGTGAGCATCAGGAATCACAGAGAAAATTACCTTTAAAAGCATCATCTCCCTTTATTATTGATCCTAATTCATCCAGCCCAGTGCCCCTGCACGCACTCACCTGTGGGCTGTTTGTCTCCAGTGCTGGAAGGAGCAGGGGGCATCTATTTTTGGCCTAGAGATCATGTCTGAAAGACAAAAGGGTGGTTGGGAGGAGGCAACAAGCCATGTCTGAGCAGAAGAAAACCACACTGCCTCCCTCAGCCCCGGGGGACAGGCATGCAGGGAATAAAGGGGACTCTGCACAATAGAGGGAAAAAATAATAAACCCCAGCCCGGGCAGAGGAATGAGAACCACGTCCCATGGCCCCTGGGAAGGGCTCCAAGCAGCAGGACATGCTTTAAAGAGCTGCTGCTCCTGAGTTCTGGTCTTAATTTTCTTCACATGCCAAGTTGCCGGCGGGGCAGACGCGACCGAGGCGACGTTGTGCAACAGAGCGAGTTCAGGAGCACCAGGGCTGGGTGGCACCACTCCAGCTCAGGCTGTCACAGCATTTCCAGGTGGGTTTGGTGGCCTGGATGTATTTTTGGAAGAGATTTGGGTGATCTCAGAGAGTTGTTTTAAGGCTTTTCCCTATAGCTTGGATGATGTTGTTCCCCACACCAGACCTCCGGTCCTGCCCCTCACTGTCTGCACGGCCCATCTGAGCCAACTCCATCTCCTGGGGGGTTTCCACTGGAATAGACCCCCAAATCCCTCCCTCCCAGCTGGATCCAGACTCTCTGCCCCATACAGAGGCCTGACTTGGGATCTGGGACGGCCTCATGCCTGGACCCACTGTGGGGAGCTGAGTGGTCCTTGGACATTTTGTCCTTGGAAATGAAAATAAAACCCCTTCAAAGGCTGCTCAGCCTCAGATCTCCTTGCACAGGCACTGCCAACTGTGCTGCTTATTCCTGGAGGAGTAAAGAGAGATCTCAGCCTGACCTCAGGCCATTTCTCTGAGTGGGACCTGTGTCCCCTCCCCAGGTCCCGAAGGGAGCACACAGCCCCGCAGGGAGGGAGTTTGCTACAGCTTTGCCTGATGCTGCCCAAAGCAGCACCTGGCTTGTTCCTGCAGCTCTCATCCCGACTCTGCAAACCTGCCTGGTGGGCTCAACAGGGCTCAAAGTGCCAAACCCAGAGGATTTTCACCCCAGCCTGCACCTTCTGTGTGGAAAAAGCATGTCCTGGGCTCCTGAGCCAACTCCTCCGAGATGCTCATCATCCCTGTCCCTCTGGGTCCCTCAGCAACTTGGCACCCAGTGTCATTTTCTACCCAGCTGACGAGAAGCAGCCAAACACCACCCAGCCAGTCCCCACCAGTAGCTGCTTCCAACAGCAGTCACCCAAAACCCACCCCAGGCCGTGCAGCCGCAGCCCGGGCTGCTGGGAGCAGATGGGAACCAGGCGGCCACCTGCAGTCCCCAGCCCCCCGCGCTGTCCCCAGCCCCCCCTGCTGTCGCCAGCCTGGCAGAGCAGCTCCCTGGTCATGGCAAGGGCTGGGAAGCAGCTTCAGCTGGAGGGACTCTTCCCACCGGATCCCGGAGGCTCCCACGGGACTCGTGCTCGCAGCCCGAGCTCCTGTTTCACCAGCTGCCATGTGATTTTGCCCTGGGTATATTTTAAGCGCTGCATTTGACGTCACACCTTCTTCCCCAGGATGCTGCTTTCTATAAGTTTCCAGGCAAAACCGTTCCCAAATCTCCCTTTCAGCTCCCCTCCACCAGGCACAGAGCTACCCTGGCCTGAATTTCCCCCATTCCCTGCAGCTTTGCCTCCCCACGGCCAGGTCACCCCTCAGAGCTGAGGAGCAGGCAGGATATTAATGATCTCCTTGGAGAGAACAAGGAAAAGGTGGGGAAATGCCAGGCTGTGAGATGCCCAGCTCACCTGGCCACCAGACTGGGGCAGGATTGGTCCATCGGCCCCACAGGGAAGCAAGGCAGTAGGGATGGATCCATGCAGGATGAAGCCTTCATCCTGCTCCCTTCTTCTCCTTGGAGCTTGGCACAAGTGAAAACCCCTTCCTGTGTCCCAACAGACCACCTCGAAAAGCCCCATCAAACCCTGTCCCATCCTCTCCATCCCAGCTGCACTCCTGGATCAAATGAAGTCCTGCATCCTGCCCTAAACCAGGACTGAGCCTCCAAATCCCTCATGTCCCAGGCTGGAGCCCCTCCAGGAGCAGGAGCCACCTGGGGCAAAGAGTGTGGGCAGAGATGGAGCAGCACGGCTGCAGTGGCTGGGCAGGGCTTGGCAGCGCTGCAGCACAGCACAAACTGAGCTTGGAGCTCGCAGGGCTCATCCCAGAAACATCCACTGTGTTCCCAGAGACCTTCACCCCAGCCTCCCACCACCTCTGATCAGCAGATCAGGCTGAGCCATGACTGATGGAGAGCAGCAGAGGGCAATGATCCAACCTGCTTTTCCCTCCTCCTGGGAGTTTTCACCTGCAGCTCTGTCTCAGCACATCCCGCTGGATCTCAGTGCCAACACCAGGCGCACAAGTGCTCTTTGTCCTTCCTCGGATGTCCCCAAAGCCAGGAGATGCTGTAGGAATGCCCACTGACCCCCACACGGCAAAAACTCCTCCTTCAGTGCCCTGAGAGCACCCTTGGTCCAAAAAACCCCAGAACATCTGGCCAAGGGCCTGTTTCCTTACCCTGGACCCTGGGCACAGCCCAGATTTTTCTGTTTGGATCCTCTCCGTCCCAGCTGGGTGTTTCCACAGGCTGCCCTGTGATAGAATGTCTCCATCTGTGATCCAGCCCCCACTCGAGCTGTAAAGGCTGAGGGGGGAAAGCCCAGGAGGGCTCAGGGCTGGGAGAGGTCACTGGGAGGACTAAAGCAGTGATAAAAAAAACACCATCGCAGCGATTCGGCTGGAAACGATCACCCACGTGAAGACAGGCGCGTGGGGATGAGCTGCCCTGCCCTGCCCTGCCCTCCCTCTCGGGTGACCCTCAACCCTCCAAGGTCCTCAGCGAGCTTCAAGGACAGAAAAAGCCCCAAGGAATGTGAAACGCTGCTGGAGAGAAGAGCCTGGATGCCATCCCTCCTCACCCTCCCCGCTGTGCTCCCATCCATCGGGAAGAAACCGGCTCCCCACTAGGGCTGGCACCAGCCAAGGCATCTCCCCTCATTAGCCCCGGGGCTGATTCCTCTCTCCCATCCCACAGCACAGCCCCAGCCCGACTGAAACAGCACCAGGAGAGGGAATCAGACTCGGGAGAGCCTTGAGGAGCTCCTGCCTAAGCAGCATCTCCTGGGATGAGCCGCGTGTCCCGCTGAGCCGCGCTGCCGCTTCCGCCTCTCACCAGGGGTGCGGGAGCGCGCCTTGAGCATCCTGCACCCAGGCGGCTTTGAGACAGGGGCAGGGGGAGTTTTCAGGCCAGGCAAGATTTCCTGCAGCTTTGCAAGGAGCTGGCAGAGAGGATTTTCATCCTTAAGGCTCCTTGCGTGGCTCGGCTGAGGGGAGATGTGACGGGAGGTCCTCCCAGCCAGAGCTTCCCACCGGGAAGAGCAGAGCTGGCTGTGCTTTTAGGGTCTGGCTTTGTACCTGCTCCATCCTCCCTTGCTCCTGGTCTCTCCTCCTTTCTGCCGCTTCCCAGAGCTCTCTGCTGGCTCCGAGCAGAGGTTCCTCTGCCCATCCCTTCCCCCGAAGCTCCGGCACCACCTGGAGCCGAGGGAAGCTGGAGCCAGCACTGACATCAAGCAACACTCGATGGGATCAGGGAGGGATTTACCCCGGGCCTCAGCAAACAGGACTTTACTCCCTCTCCAACAGCCCCCAGAGCTTCAGGATCCCCGCTGGGACCACGGGCACCTCGGAACCGGCCGCTCAGGGACCCCCCGGGGCATCTTGCCGTGGAAACACCCACCCAGATCAGCCTTTATGTGGGAATCCATCCAAACAGCAACCACCCGTCGGTCCCATCCCTTCCCCCTCAGCATCCCCCCGGCCGTGGGCGCAGGGAGCCGCTGCCAAGACCGCAGCACGCTCCATTGTCCGGGTCGGGATCAACCGCTGCCACCCGGGAGGAGCTCCGGGCAGCCAACAGAACTGGCACTGCCAAAGAGACCCCGGAGGAGGCGAACTGACAAACAACCAGAGAAATTAACCCCCCGAAAAAACAATGCAGCTTTCTGAGGCCGGGATAAAGCCGGGCTCGTCCCCGCTGCGGGGCTCGCCCTCGGCTCGGCGGCGCTGAGAAAGGGAGCGCGGAGGAATGCGGCCACGCGGGGGTCCCCGGGCAGAGGGGGGCAAGGGGAGGTTCGTGCTTGGGAGAGGGGATTGCAGAGCCTGTGGCCTTTTCGGAGACTTGTGGCTCCGTTTTGGCTGCACCACCTGGAAATTTAACCCCTGGAGCTGAGTACAATCCAGGATCTGGGGAAGGTGGGCTGTGAGTCAAGAGAAGAGTTTGGGGGTGCAGAGGGAGCCGGGCGAAAACATTCAACCAAGCTGATTTTATGGATATTTCAACCTTCCCTTCTCTTTGTCACTTGGAATTTACAGCTCCTTCCTGTAAAAGATGCTCAAAGCTGGAGCCAAGGACACAAAACACGTGGCAGCATCTCTGCAGCTGGGAGAGGAAAGTCGGGTGGAACCAGCAGGTCCCAGCCTCCCTCGTGCCTCAGTTTCCCCTCGGGTGAAGACGTATCCTCATCTCAATCCCTGAAGCTTTGGCTTTGCAGCGCACACCGGGTGGAAATAGAGGCTGGAGGTGCAGGGGAATGTGGGGGTCCTGCTTGGCTGGGAAGTCCTGGGGGGGATAAGTCAGCAAAACAGAAGAATAAGAGGAGTCGGGAGAGAGAATGAGGAGAGGAAGAGCGAGGGGGCGGTGGCGGGGAGACAGACGGCACCGACCATCTGCTGCGGGTGCTTTTAATTGCTCGGGCTCCTTTCAGCTCCGCTGCCTCGGCTCTTGTGCAAGAGCTGCCGCTGAGGGGAACCGGTCCTCAGCACCAGCCTGGGCCGCGGGGAACGCTCGGGAACGGGGCAGGGTGAGCCCCAGCCCCGGGGCAGCCCGGGGGCGGTGGGAGAGCCGCGCTTTGCAGGGCTGAGCTGCGGGAGCAGCGCCTGCCAGGGACGGCTCCACTCCAAACCTCCCCCGGGGTCGGGGATCTCCGGCAACCGACTCCGGCAGAGCCACGCTGGGGCCGGGGAAGGAAAAGCTGCGCGGAGCAGCTGCAGGTGCTTCACAGAACCAGGCAGATGCCCGATCCCTCGCAGCTTTTTAAGGATGCCTCAACTCGAGCGCTTGGAGCGCAGCCTGGGGCTGCTGAGCTCTGCTCCAGGCTAGAATTATCCCTCTGCTCCTCCCCGCAGCTTCCTCTGATCCATCGGCATCCCCAACACCTCCCTTGTGCTCCCCATTGCTGCCCTTCAGCCTGTGACCCCCCAAACCCTCACCCAGGGTCCCCATTCCTGCAGCTTTGCTTTCCCCACACCCCAGAATCACCTTTGCCAATGGGCAGGAGCAGGAATGAAAATCAAAATATAAAATAAAATAAAAACATGGGCATCCCCTGCCTTCCTCAGTGTGAGATCACTCACTGGACCAGGCACCCCCCATTGGGGGACCAGCACCATCCCCAGCCAAGCTGCACCACTCTGGGGGGGTTTGGGGGTCCCCCCCCCACAAGGGCTGCAGTGTGAGGTGTTTTTGTCGGCCCTACCATAACAAAAACAATGACAACAAGCCACGTGCTCCCCACAGCCCTTCACTCCCTTGTTGGGGCTGGGGAGGAGACCTAGCTGTTAATTATTCCTTCATCAATTATTCCTTCATCACACACACAAAAAGCCATTGGTTCCTCAGTGGATGGAGTCGCATCCACTCTCCCAGGGGCTGGTGTTGATTTATAGCTGGGCTCTGCCTGCCCTTTAGGGGGTCCCCAGGCTCCCCAACCCTCACTGGGCTGGGCTGGATCTGCCAATCACCAAAATGGATCCCATTAAGCAGAGCCTGTTAATTGTTGTACACAGCAGGGACAATCCCGGGAGGAAAATGCAGAGACAATGTCTCCACACACAGCAGGAAAAACCAGCAGGAGCTGTGCACCCCAGCTCGGGGCACCCTGGGGCTTTGCAGGGTGACCCCATGGGGGTTCCAGTGCCCCACTCTGCGAGCACTGGAAATACCGAGCTCTGTGTTGTCCCATCACAGGGGACACCTTGTATCCTGCAAAACTTCTGGTGTTGGAAGTCAGAGGGGAAAAGGCAGCTGTTCTCCCCAGTCAGAGGTGTGACTTGGCAGGAGGGAGCCAGCTGGGAAGCTGAGGGGTCAGGCCAAGCAGCAGAGCTGCACATCCCTCACCAGAGCGTTTACAAACAGGATTAGTGCTGCCAGCAGAGCAAATGTGCCATGCCTGGGGTTTAAATTCCCTCCTTGGGAAAGTCTGGTGCTGAAACCCAAAGCTCCAGAGTGCTGGTGTCAGGTGTGAGGGGCTGGCTGGGCCTCTGTTAATCCTGGTTAATCCCAGCGGGGGAAATTACCCCAATAAAGCCAAAAGATGGGGATGGACCTGTGGGCATCAGCGGAGGTGAGAGTGCAGAGGGTATGGAGGTGAATAAGTGCCCTGTGTTTGGGGGGAGCCAGCAGGTCCCCGTTGGACCTGAATAAAAACCTGCCCTGAAGAATTCCCAGGCAAAACTGGGAAAACGCCTCCAAACAGATCACTCACTCAGCAGCTCGATACAATCAGCTGAGAGCTCCAACAGGAGGGAGCTGCGGGTGAAAGAAGTCGGGTCCTTCATCGTGGAGCAAATCCTGCCCCCAGCCCTCCCTTCCCTGCCTCACCCATCCCCTTGGAACTTCACGCTCCTTTTCCCAGCAGCCCGGGAAGGTTTATCCAGTGTGGAGCACGGGGAGCAGGGGCAGGCTGGGGATGAGCAGAGCGCTGGGGATGAGCAGAGCGCTGGGGAATCCCTCCACAAACACGGGAGGAGCTCACGGGAGACGCGTCCGAGCCCGGCACCGAGAAGCCGCCGGTAAGGTCGCGTCTGGCACCCGTGGGGCTGGAGACAGACTGCTGCCCCCGGGGGAGCCACCGCCGCTGGGATAAAGCCCGAGGATCAGACACTTCAGCATTAAAAAGGGGGGAAAGTGTGATGGGAAAAGCAGCGGGCACCTCCCAGGGCCAGTGCGGGATCTCGGGAAGAGCCAACCCCAGAGAGCGATCCAGCCCCACTTCCCAGCTCGTTTCCCCGGGTAATTCCCTCTCCGAATTTCACAATTAGCACGTGCAAAGGTAATTACAGGAGACGTATTGGTATCATCCTCACGCGACTGCGGTGATTTCCATGGAAAACTGAGGAGTGAGACAAGGCAGGAAATAAATCCCCTCCAAAAACCGGGGGACGGGGCAACACTCCAGCCTCACACAACCTTTGCACTCACAGCTGCTGTGGGCGCATTACCAGGGTAAATCAGGGATTCAGGCAGCCTCCAAGCAATCTGGGATTGCGGTGGGTGAATTATGTTAATGCACACGGGTCCTATGCCCTGCTCCTTCCTTTTCCTCCAGCGCAGGGCTGGGATTTGTGGCCTTTTCCTGCTTTATAATCGCCCGGAGGGAGTCATTAATGGGCAGCTGGAAGGAGAAATTGCAGGGCTGGGCAGCTGCTCGCAGTTTAGGATTGCAACGTGTTAATTATGTTAAAGGCATTAAATAATTTAACTGTGTTGGTGAGGGAGGAGGAGGGGGGATGCTTTGGGATGTCTGAGGTGCTGGAGGAAATCGGATACCTACAGCCAAAGCTGCAGAGCCACCTCGCTCCCATCAGTTCCTTTGGGAAAAGCGAGTTTTTAACACGTAACAGCCCGGTTTGGAGATGTTTGGTTGTGTTTGGGCACTCAGAGCTGGACAAGTCACCGATGCCAACGTGCTCCTGCAGCAGGTGGGAAACACAGCAGGGACCGCGCTCCGTCCCTGCAGGGAAGGAATCAACCGCGGAGGAGATTTTCCCTCCGAAAGACCGTTCCGCTCTCCCCGCCAGCCCCGGGGGCTGCGCACGCCGGCAGGAGCAGGGAGGACCCGGCGGGGCTCAGCCGGGTCCCGTTGTCACTAGATGGCAGTGGAGCATCTCGGTGAGGCTCGGGGGGCGTCCGCAGCCTCGGGAGACCCTCCGGGCCTCTGCCGACCCCGCAGCCATCGCATCGCATCGCATCGCATCGCATCGCATCGCATCGCATCCCATCCCATCCCATCCCATCCCATCCCATCGCTGATCCGGAGGAATCCCAGATGCCATCCCAGCACACCCGAGCTCCGAGGCATCGCCGTTGCCGTGGATACAGCCGGGTTTCTGGCTGAGACTTTATTTGGGTGGAAAAACTGAAGATCTTGGCTGCCTAGCCAGGATTTCTGCTGCAGCGGGCTCGGTTCCGGCCTCACGTGCCCTGCCCACGTCTGGGCTCTGTCGGGCAGGAGGAGCACGATGCAGACCCCAAATGCCCCTCTCGATCCCGGCGCTGCAAACGACCCTCCTGACCCTGTGCAGACCCGGCTGTCCCCTCGGAACGGGGCCAGGACCAAGTGCAGGGACCCCGTGTTCTCCCAGGTATAAAGGGGAGAGGCACCAAAACCCTGGAGTTCCTCTGGGGTAAACCTTTAAACTCTTTAACCCAGGTACAATGAGATGGGAACAAGCACCCGGGGGCAGCCAGACTGCCCTGCTGGACTGGCAGCAGAGCAGGGAATTCCAGCGCTCCCAGACAAGGAATTCCCCAAGAAAATCAGTTTAGTTCGATCTCTGCAGTGGTTGGAACAGGGATGAACCAATCTGGAAACCAGCTCCATTAAATTAGTGTAATTTCTGGGCATGGATCAGCTCTGGATTTACAGACCTCCAAGCAGGGCATTGTCCACAGCAGAGTGGATTTTTGGAGGTGTCTGGTTTTCCTGCCTCAGAACCTTCCCTCTGCCCTGCAGGCCCAGCAATCCTGGAGCTGAATCAATTCCTGCTTGGGAAAGACACAGCAAAACTTGGAGATGGTTTTACCAGTGTGCTCAGGTCTGGGATGTGCAGCTGCAGGCTGAAACTCCTGGTCCCAATGCACAGGGATACCTGAAAAGGGAGAAATCCAGCCCAAATTCAAGACTAGCTGGGAGGACAAAGTTCCAGGGCCAGCAGATCAGAGGGGTGACACAGCCCAGGCAGGGGACACCCAGGCTGAGAAAACAGGGCAGTAAATAAACTGGAATTTCTCTGGTGCTTGCTGGGCAGAGAGCACTGCTGCAGGGCTGCTGTGATAGGAGACATCCCCTCCAAGGCCAGGAAATCCAATATCCCCCCAGTCCCTCCATCAGGCAAAACCCACAGCACCCACCACCTGCCCAGTAGGTGCCCCCAGACCAGCTTGGGAGAGAGATTTTAGGGTTTACTTCCTCCTTTTGGACACGGCCAGGACAGACCCCAAATGAAGGGAGAAAAGAGATGGGACCACTCCTGGCTCCCACTTTCCCAGAGAGCAGGCAGGATCCACGAGTCCCTGGGATTCAGCAACCACAGCAAAGCCTAAAGAGAGATGGAATTAATTCACAAAGAGCATCCAGTTATTTCTAGGGTGCTTTGGTGGGTGCAGGTGTGCCTGGAAGCTTTTATCCCACAGGATCTGGCACTGCCAGCACAGATGAGGGGGATGAAGCCCAGGACAATCCCTGGAGCAGCACTAAGATCACATCCATCCTGCAAAGGGATTTTTTGCAGTGGGAAGGAGGGAAAGCAGCAAGATCTGCTCATTCTCAGCCGGATTTCCACAGTCCCCCAGGACCTGTGTTCCCTGACACCGGGGCATCGGATTTCCATGGCTGAGGATCAGCCTCTTATCACCGGGGGCTGCAGGAAATTGGGGCTGATGGGAGGCCCTGGAAGCCAGGATGGGGTTGGGAGCTTGTATCAGCAGCTGCCAGGACAGTCACAGAGCCCAGGTCCCTTTGAGGTCACCTACCTGGGTAGAACACATTGGGGTGCACTCCAGGGGGGAATTTTGGGGGTTACCCTAGGGATTGCTTGTTTGGGGAGGGCACAGCACTCACCTCCTGCCTTCTGGCATCACCACACAGGTCCTGGGGTACATGGAATAGGGTAGTGGGGAGAACCTGAGCCTGTGCTGGGCTCTGGAGCCATGGCAGGGAACAATCCTCATCCTCATCTTCATCCTCATCCTCTCCTCATCAGGCTGCTATGAGAGGACACAGAAGGAAGGGTGTTTGTAAGAGCCTCCAAGAAAAGACCCCCAAAGGCCCCACATCCTGTTACCCTCAGCCTCTGTTCTGAGCCAAGCACCAAGCAGGAGGATCAGCAATTTCCAGGAGCCAGGGAGTGGCAGCAGCTCAGGATGGGGCTGAGCCCCTTCTCTTGGGGTCTCCCCCGCCCATCCAGCTCCTCCAGAGAGAGCTGCTCCCCACCAGATCTGTCTGCTCTGTATTTATTATAACAAACAGGGCTCTGC
Source organism: Notiomystis cincta (assembly GCA_013398075.1). NCBI lineage: Eukaryota > Metazoa > Chordata > Aves > Passeriformes > Notiomystidae > Notiomystis > Notiomystis cincta. The sequence continues at coordinate 43,222 of VZRX01015116.1, forward strand.
CTCCAGGTGCCCTCCCACATTCCAGAAGCCTTGGGAAAAAGCATCATCCCAAAGCCAAGGGTTTGGTGAGGAGCAAGGAGCCACAGTTTGGGATGGGGGCTCCCCGTGGGAAGGGGGGTTGAGCCCCATCAAGGTGGGGGTGTCCCAGCAGGAAGCAAAGGGAGTGGGGTGATGGATCTCTCCTGGCTCCTGCACCTGATGCCAGATGGTTTTTTCTTCCTGCAGCAAATGCTCTTTCTCCCAAGCAGGGAGGGCACATCCCCTTTTGGGGCTGGAGAGAAGCCTCACTCCTCCCTAGGAAAGCCCTGAGCAGCTGTGAGCTGCTGTGCCCTTGCCCAGACGTGGTTGTGTTCATGGGGGGGATGAACCCAGGGAATCGGCTGGGCTGGGAATCAGTGGATGGATCTCCACAGGGCCCATGAATGCCAGCCTTGAGCCTCCTCTGAATTAAAGCACTTGTTGAAATTACTGCGAGCTGGAGGGACACAGAGCCACCTTTGCAGCTTCTGGAGCTGCATTCCCAGGGGGATGCTCCAAAATCCCCCCCTGAGCATCCACCCTCAGCACCCCTCTCTTGCTGTCGGGCGGGCAGTGCCGGAGGGATGGAGAGCAAAACAAAGATGCTGCAGCGACTCCTCGCTCCTGCTGCCGATTAACCTTCCCCGTGCAACTCCATCCCCTTCCCAGTCCCCAGGCGTGGATCCAGCCGGGCTGAGAGGGTGGGGTAACCCTTCCAGCTCCCCGGGGGCGCGGCACAGGGAGGGACGATAACAGCCGTGACTCCTCGCAGCAGCGGAAGGGGGGGGTCAGTGCCGGGAAAGCCTCGCTGAGCTCATGCCCGGGGCAAGGTTCTTGGATTTAGTTCCCCCCTCCGTGAGCTGAAGGAAAGGGGCAGCGGGAGCCGCGCCTGGGACCCATTAAATCCCATCCCAGCAGCCACACGTGGCCCCGGGGGCAGGGGGGCTCTGTTTCCTCTTCCCCAAGCAATGTCCTCCCAAAAAGAGGGCCAGGAGAAAACCCCGGGAGCAGGGGAGGATGGAGGGCCAGGCAGAGATGCTGTGGGGAGGGAAGGAGGGGTTTGGTGCAGGTCAGATCCTGCTCATGGAGTAATTCCATCAGCCTGAGTGGGTGTGCTGGGATCTCTGATACCCAAATTAGCAGGGTTGGACCCAAACACTGTGCTCCCTAAAGGCTACAATCAATTCAGTGTCTGTGCTCTGAGAACCTCTGCCCCAATAAAAACACCTCTTTCAGAGCCCCCCCACCCCACAGGATCCCCCAAGACCCCAAAGCCAGAGCCCTGTGCCCCTCCCAAGTGCCCAGCATGAGGTGTTCCATCCCCAGCTCCCTCCACCACGTGGGTCCCTGTTCCAGCTCCTCCCTCCAGCTTTTGGGTACTGCACAGCCCAGCTGGGGTGGGGAACCCCCACTGAAGATGCTCAGAAGGAGCAGCAACAGAAAACAAAATATCACAAATCAATACTTTTCACCCAGAATGGCCCATTCTGCCCATTTCCCGTGAGGAATGTGGTGCCCAGACCACAGCCTAATTTTTTCCCAGACCCACCTCTCTAAAACACTCATTTTCCCCCAAATTGCCTGAGTTGATGACTTTCCAATGGGCTTCACGTCCTGAGGTCTGGGTCCTCTGAGTGATCTCTCTGGGAGTGTCCTCTCCCAGGTGTAGGATTGGCTGCTGAGTCCTTACCCCGGGACCCAGAAGGTTTTCACCCTGGTTCCATGCAGGAAGAGCTGGTCCTGGCTCTTTCTTCTTCCTCAATAACTCTGGGCACCGAGGTTTAATGGGAAAATGCTGTGGGCTGTTTGGGCAGCAGGGGGAAGGCATGTCTTACTCCAATTTGGCAGAGGTCGCCTCCACTTATTGCTCTGAGCTTTCCCCCCTGCTGCTCCCGAGGCTTTGAACCAGCTCAGATCCCATTAATGGGGTTAAGCAACAGCAGGGAAAACACAGAGTGAGTAACAGAGGCAATATAGGGAACCTGCTGGTGGTTAGGGCCTGATCCTGTGGGATTCAGGCTTTTCATCACCTGCAACAGCCCCGTGGAGTTGTTCTTGATAAACACCTCGGGAAAGCTCAGCCCGTGGAAACCAAGTGGGATGGATTTGGGGAAGGTGTCAGGGCTCAGAGCTCTCCTCCAGCCTGGGGGCTCACACACAGCCCATGTCCACACCAGGTGAGGGACATGTGGTCCCAAGGGCCTTAATCCACTTACCAGGGGCCAAACACCCCCTGGGACATGGGAACGCTGCCCAGTCCCCTTAGAGCAGAGCACAACCCCTTTGCTGAGCCACCACACCTCCTGCTGTTGTGTTTCTACCAATTAACTCACTCAAAGCGATTAAGGAGCTCCAACACCTCCAGCCATCACTTTCCTATCACAACCAGAGGGTGAGAGCAGGGAGTAGGGAATGTCCTGGGGCTGGACCGTGCTGCTTCGGGATGGGAAAGAAAGGGAGGGTGCAGGTTTGCTTCCATAGGCACCTCATGTATCCACTGAAATTACAGAATCACAGGATGTTTGGGTAGGAAGGGACATTAAAAATCATCTGGCTGCACCCCCATGCCTTGGACAGGGACATGGAGGGTTCTGTCTGTCCCCAGGCCCGGGGCTGGCACAGGTAAAGGCCTCAGCATCATCGAGGTCTCCCTGTCTCAGAGGAGAGCAAAGGAGGTGCCAAGTGTCCCAAAACCCTTTGTACCCCATCAGTGGGTGTAAAATCACTCCAGGGGTGAGCACAGCAGCCCAGAGGGAGGAGAAATGGGAAAGAAAAGGGGAGGAAGCACAAGCCCAACACTCCAGACAACTGGTCAGCCCACAGCACCTCTTACACATCCCACGTGCTGGCCCCGCTCCTCAGCAGGGTTAGACCCACCCCATGCTCCTCAGGGGGCCTTTTTTTGGGTGCTTTAGAGATCTTTTAGGGGGTGAAATTCCTTTAAAGTTCAGCAGCACAGGGGTTTTGTTTCCTATCAAGGAGCCTTTGAGCTGTGGAGCAGCCTGGGCTCCTCACAGAGGGATTTGCAGTTGAAAGGTCAAAGCTGTTTCTGGTTCCCCTTATCAGCCTTGGCCTGGCACGAAGGAAACGAAGGAAACCTTTGGGTCAGGTCAGGGAGGTCACACTGGGGACAGAGCCAGAGGCACTGGGGGTCCAGAGATGCCGATGGTGGAAGGTGTGGAGAAACCCAGGAGTCAGGAATTCTGGCT